>JAQZBX010059113.1:0-17579 GCA_029593785.1 Cabassous unicinctus | reverse complement strand
GAGCTCTTAACTGCTGCCTTGGAATGCCTCTCTAACTTATGGTCATTATCATGAATTAACGCCAGAGCTGTGAACATCAACTGTGATATGCTATTTTCCTTGCCTCTAGTAAATTAGGCTTTGGAACAAGAACAATCTTATTTCAAATCCTGGCTCCTTCAATTCTAACTATGTGGCCATGTATGAATTAAACCTATTTGCCTAGAGTGTTAAGATAACATGAAATAATCTCTTGTAAAGTACCTAACACAGAGCAGTCATTCCAGAAAGCAGCTGCTATTACTATCGTGCTTTGGGATTTTTTTGAATCTACTTATAGGTTTAGTCTCTCATTGATTGGATGCCAATAACTACTTCAGCTCCAATAGTCTCCCACTCTACATTAAATTTGCTGTTTTTAATAGGAGATGGTAAATTAGAATCTGTAGTCAACAGAGAGAAATGATCTATAGAAATCAAATGAAACTAGCAAACATGAAGTTGTAAAAGCACACAATTTCCTAGCTATAAGGATAAAAGAGAAAATTCTCTAGGTCCTAAAGTGTCCACAATGCTAGAAAGTAAATAATAAAATAGAGATGTCATTTGGCAGGAGAGCAGTGTAAAATAACCCCTTTGCTACACTTGGCATTGAGTAAATTCTTATTAAGAGTACTCAAAATGTGCAACACATATTATAAACTAAAAGTAAAACAAAGATAAGCAGAACAGTAATTAAAGGGTTAACATTTTACGTAACAACAACAAAAAAATAAGACCCTAGGGTTTGCTTAGTCTAGATAGGAAATACTGTGATTCAGACTTTCATGGCTCTCCAAATAACCACATGCTACTCCATATTTCCCAGGCCCTTGTAGCTGAGGGAGGCTCTGTGGTCCATTCTAGTCAATAGGCTATGAGAGAACGTGTCCATAGGCAATCTGCTCTCTTCTCTTGCCATGACTATCAAGGAATTTACTCCCAGCGGTGCAGCGACAAGACTGTGGCACCTCCATCACCCAGGGTCCTGAGTGACTGTGTGGAATAGAGCCATGACTTGAGTCCCATTTGATATGTACTGTGGGTGAGAAATAAACTTTTGTTGTGGTAAGTACATTTAGAGATATTTTGTATTACCACATCATAGCCTATTCTAATCTAGTCTGATTAATAAAGTAAGATTTCAAAGAAGCCATTTTTTTTACAGCACTCTACAATTTGCGTAGATATTTCTGACACATGATCTTGTTTAAGTCGATAACATGCACAAAGAACATTCAATCAGTCCAAAGAGAAAAAAAATTAAAGGATATATTGTTGTTTTAGTTTGCTAAAAGCTGCCAAAAGCAATATACCAGAAACAGGTTGGCTTTTACAATGGGAATTTATTTATTAGTTGCAAGCTTCCAGTTCTGAGGTCATGAAAATGTCCAAATCAATGCCCCATCAGGTGATGCTTTCTCCCTGAAAACTGGTACATGGTGGCATCTGCTGGTCTCTCCCTTCTCTTCCAGGTTTCATTGCTTCGGCTTCTGGCTTCTTCCCTCCTGGGTTCTGTTGACTTCAGCTGCTTGCTCTCATGGCTTCTCTCTCTGCTCATGTGGCTTCTTTTGTGGATCTCTCTCTGTATTCATCTCATTTATAAAGGACTCCAGTAAGAGGATTAAGACCCCCCTGGGCCATGCCTTACTGAAGTAACCTAAAAAAAGGTCCCATCTACAATAGGTTCACACCCACAGGAATGGGTTATGCCCAAGAACAGGATCTTTCTGGAGTCCACAAAAGCCTTAAACTACCATAACTGTCTTCAATCGAAGAATTCAAGATTTATATTCAACACAGGGAAAACTCCCTAAGAATAGGAGTTGTTGAAGAGAACTATGCATAAGGGATTCTTAGGAGAGGATTTATGATTTGGATGGGAACGAAGGGTTGTACTAAAAGAGATGGCCTTCAGGTTGGTTCTAACGATTGAGCTGCTACCAAGGGAGTTGTGGGATGTCCATTCCCAGGAAAGTTGTAATCATTGGTTTCAGGTTTATATGGAATATTTCAGTGGAAGCATGTGGACTTTCATTGTGATTTTTCATAGCTCATTCCGACTTTATAGATGGTTCATATCTCAGGAAGGAAATGAGGTGAGCTCCATACATCTGAGCTGCATTGGAATTAAAGGTAGATTTGCCACTTCCTCAACCAAAGTAACTAATGAAATTCATAATGCCTTTAAGTAATGATGGTATAGAGTCTCTCAGCTTTTCATCCTATATAGATAATTAAGCATAATCTTTTTTTGAGTAATATTGGATGAGGGCCTATTCTAACTATAGAAATTCTCATATAAGTTAGTTAATACATTTAAAGTATCTCAGGGTAAGAAAATTTTAGAAGCACTACATCTAGTTATTTATGGAAACAATCACTTCTTTCTAGGTCCTAAGATTTCTCAAATGTAAATGGCAGTGTGGAGATCAAACCCATCACTGATCTCTCCCTTTCTTTCAAATCTATCATGCTACTATCAATGAATCTAATTAAAAATATTGCATGAATCCTCTTTATCCATCCCATCCTGTTGCCTCTGCCTTAATCCAGATCTTTTAAATTCTTGCCCATAGTGCTGTAATAGACCCCAATTGGTTACCTAACCTCCTACCTCAGCGACCTGTAATCCATTCACTCCATTGCAGTTAGGGGACTTTTTAAATCATAGATATCATATCACTCCTCTACTCAAAAAACTTACAGCTCCTCATGGTTTATAGGATAAATCCAAAATTATTTAATGTGACATTCTAGATCCTTTGCAACTGGGCTCAACCTTCCTTTAAAAAAAAAAATCTACGGTTTAATCACACTAGGCTCATTATTCCCAAATATACCATTTACTTGCCTACCTCCACACTTCATTCTTGCTCTGACTTCTATCTATTCTGATTTTTCTCCCATGTCTGTTTCAAACATTTCTTCTTCTGAGGATACATTCAAAATAGACCTAATCCAAACTTAGTTGCTTTCCTCTTGTCTGAGCTCCCATAGCTCTTGGTTTGTACCTTAGATCTCTCACTGTAATCAGATTTTCATTGAAGCTCATTGTGAATGAAGTTGTTTGTTCAAGGTAGTGAGGCAATTCTGTGATGGTGGAAAAGCTTTTGGATTTGGGGAGTCAGAATACTTGGGTTTAGTCCTAGTTCTGTCAATTCCTCAGCTCAGCATTCTCAGTAAAATAGGAATAGATAAATCTCTACTTTGAAAAGATAAGGTTAAATTGGATAACACAAATGAAAGCATTATAGACATTCCCTGTTCTTATGGATAGCAGGATCACGAGCTCTCTGAGAATGGGAAACATATCCAATTCATCTCGAGGCATCCCTTCACTTGCACACATTATGTCCTCAATGAACGTTTGCTGAAGAAAATTGAAGGAATAAGATGAAATTTTCCACTTATCCATCTAAGAGATTGATGTACTAAAAACAAACTCTGCACTTGTACTGAATATTTGACCTTTCTCAAAGCACTGAAATTTCTTATGCTTATCTTTATACCATCTTTAAGAAGGCAAGTATCATTTTTGTCCTGTATCTAAAAAAACTGAGGCACAGAGCAATAAGTGGTGTGCCTAGGCTCACAAAGTTGGCCAATGGCTTGCTAAGGACTAGAACCAAGGTCTGAGGCTCCTTATTTGAGTCTAAGGGGCCATGTTCCCTGCAATGATTTGATATTTGCTTCAAGGTAAGAATTAATTCACTTCTCAAAATCATTTCAGAGAATATGCATTTTTCATGGGCAAGATGGTGCACGTTTCATTCTGCATTACTGAAAAGGAAAAAAATGAGATCAACTGTTGTGATAATTTTCTCATCTTCACATATGTGCTATCTGTTTTCTATGGCTTGTTTTTTTTTCAGAGAAGAAGCCATCATCTTGGACCGACTCTCATCAAAAGCATTTCAGAACTCCTGAGCACCATCTTAAAGTGAAAGCTGGGATAGCAAATTCCAAGTGCATATTTGACTTTTTATGATATATAATAGCTTTGCATTTCAATCAGCAAATTGGATGCATATTGGATGAGAACAGGCAAACAACAGTGTAATTGAAAGAGCCTGAGTTTTGGAGTCAAAATGACCCTAACATTTCCAGCTGTGTGACCCTCAAACATTTACTTCCTCTGTCTGAGCTTTAGTTTTGCTTGCCTGCATTTGGATTCAATAGTACTCTCCCAATAAGGTTATTCTGAGGTTTAAATGAGGCCATATACCTACAGTGACCCTCAAATATTAGTTATTCAATAAAATTTACTTCCTTATATACATTAAACCTCATTTGTTAGAATCATTGGGGATTTAAATATTAAACATAAATGAATTATCCAGATAGAACTCTTTATAAATGTCATACTTCCCTGCCTTAGCAAACAGAGTACATTAAACATAATTTAAACTCTTTTGATGACTCATGGCTATCATTATTTATGGCATGTGCTTAATACAGTGGTGTTTTCAAGGCTACTGAGGTGTATAGAGCTGTTTGTACCTGCCCTAAATCTGTCACACATTTAAATCTTTAACTGGCTTTAACTGGCTTTATCTGCCCCATCTTCTACAGTCCCACTGCTTTGGCCTTAGCTGATGGCCTTATGATTTTGAATCTGCATCACTGCATTGGCCTAATTGGTCTCAATCTCCCTGTTTCCAGTCTCATCACCCCACAATCCATCCACCACACTCAGTAAGAGGAATTTTTCTAAAACCAAATCTGACCACTTCTCTTGCTTACTTCAAAAACAAAACAGAACAAGCAAACTAATAAAAACCTTCCACAACTGTGGACTACTATGTAAAGTCCAAATTCAGCATGACATGAACCATAAATACCTCTGTGAGCTGGCCTATCCACCTCTCCAGCTTCACCTTCTTTCTCGTGCCTAACCCCTCCCAACCTAAACTCGGGTTAGGATGACCTGTATCTTGTGTGGTATATTCCTGAAGGCACTAACCCATTTCATACCTTCTTGTTTTTGCTCATTTTGTTCCTTCTTATTGGAAAAGTGACACCTCTCTTTAATCTGGGTTTCCTGGTAAACACATACCAGTGTTTCAAAGAATGCCTAAAGCATCTTATGTTTTATGTAACCTGTCTTGTCCTTCCAACTCCCAACCCCCTTACAGGAAGGTGAATACCTGCACCCTCCTTTGTGACATGATGGGACCCTGGGCAGATATTCATAACAGAGTAACATTGTGTTATTACCTATGTACCACCATTCCCATAGACTTTGTGTTTCTTGAGAACAAGACCCTGTTTCTTTTATCAAGCACCAGGCATAATGTGGCGAATTAAATTGTGTACTCCATTTGGCCATGTTCTTGATCTTGGTCTGCATTCTGATGGGTGTGGATTCACTGTAAATAAGACCTCTTAAAGATGTTATTTCAGTTAAGGTATAGCCCAATTGAATCAGGGTGGGCTTTAGTCCAGATTACTGGAGTCCTTTATCAGCAGAATGAAATTCTGACTGGAGAGAGAAAGCCATGGGAAGAAGCTGGAAGTCAATGGAACCCAGAGGAGAAAGGAGAAGACATTGCCATGTGACAGAAAAGCCAAGGACCACCAGCAGCCAGTCCCAGAATGCTACAGTCTTCAGGGAGAAAGCATCACCTTGCTGGGCAATTTGTATGATCAGCCAGGCTTGGGAATTACAGCTGCAAAGTAATATGGTGCCACTAGAGTTCTTAAGTAGAGAAACAACTTGCTCTGATCAGAATCTTTGTTTCAGATTCCCCAAACTCCAAGTCCTGTCTGCCTACTGAGATCAGGCCTGTCCCTGCCCTTGCTGAGACCCCGACCATCTGGATCTGCCAGACCTTCTCCTCTTGAGTCAGACTCCTACTCTCAGAGAACTTGCACAGTGTACTTTTCCTCACAAGAAAGATGAGAATCGAGCACAACTTTGGCAAAACAGCAGAGATTAATGTGTTGCAGAGGGAATAAATCATGGGCAGAGGACATGAACAAACTACATGTTTCTGGATTTTAAATATCATTTCTGTAAATGAACAAGTCTTTCTGCTTCCCAAATTCATTTTGTTTTCTCTGGAACACTTCCTAGCATTTTTCTTTGAAGCCAATTATTTAACATATTCTAATATGAAAATCTGGTCATCATTACGGTGCACATAATTGATTTGACCCATACTCTGACACATACTTTGCAAAATGCATGTGCCTTCATACTGACTAGTCCACCTATGCCATTATGTTCCTGTAAAGCACAGCATCGTGCTGGCAGTGGACTGTGTGCTTACGTTATGAAAGTATGAGCTTCTTGTTGTTATGGAAAGTTACAACAGAGAAATGGTAGATGGAAGTCCAACAAGCACATCATTTTTCCTGAGACTTGAATTAATCTATTTAGCTCCAACACTGCCTCCCTGCAGGGAACAATGTTAGACCAAGAGAGGGAGCAGAGTGGAGTGGATAGAACAGGACCTAGGGTCAGAGCGACTGAATCCGAATCTCAAGGCAGCCACTTAACCTTTCTGAGCTATGGTGTGATTCTCTGTAAATCTGGGTACATAATTATCTACCTCATAGTGTTACTATGAATAACACAAAAATGAAGAGAGTGCCTGAAATATAATAAATGTTCAGTAAGGCAAGGATGTAATATTGCTGACCAGGTTGCAAAATCGGTTTGCCATCTTCTGTTTCAACTTTGTTTACTTGTTTACAATTCAAGCTCATCTGCTTACAGAAAAAAAATTGAGGCAATATGCTCATATATTAAAGAAACATTCTTATATTTCCTTCATGTTTCTATTTTCTATGACCACAGGTCAGTCTAGGTTCATGATCTGTCATCTATTATTTAGTGGATAAAAACCAGTGTGTATGTGTGTGTGTTTGTGTGTATGTGTGTGTGTTTGTGTATATGTGTGTATTGTGGGGGGGGGGGGAGGAGGGAGAAAGAGGGAGGGAAATATATCATCCATATCCATACAAGGAAATGTACAAAAGCTCTCTGTATGGTTTAAAGAAAATAAAAATGACTATTACACATATATCACCAAGGTAAACAAAGAATGTTAACTAACTTAGACTCCCTCTGGGTGCCTTTCTTGATAGATTTCTTTCTGAACCATTCCCCTATTTGGGGTAAATCATCCCCTAACTATCTGTATTAGTCTGGGTTCTCTAGGGAAACAGAACCGACAGAAGATATCTATAAATAGTATGAGATTTTATAAACTTGTCTCACACAACCATGGAGATGCACAAGTCCAAATTCCATAGGGCAGGCTGAAAATCAGGGGCTCTGATGAAGGTCCTTGATGAGTTCCCCAGGAGATGCTGGCTGTCTGAAGCAAAGATGGGAATTCTCCCTGAATGCTGAAATCATTTCCCCTTTTAAGGCCTTCAACTGATTGGATAAGATGTCACTCATTGCCGATAGCAAACTCCTCAGTTGGTTGTACATGTAACCAGGCATCTATGCAGTCAACTCATTGATAATTAAAGTCCATGAAATACCCTTTTATTACAAGTAGCCCAGTGCTTGCTTGACCAAAC
This sequence comes from Cabassous unicinctus, assembly GCA_029593785.1. NCBI lineage: Eukaryota > Metazoa > Chordata > Mammalia > Cingulata > Chlamyphoridae > Cabassous > Cabassous unicinctus. The sequence goes on along the minus strand of JAQZBX010059113.1, from coordinate 10,022 downwards.
AACTGGGCACCACTACCTGGCCGAGTTGACACATTAGCCATCATGCTATCTTTATAGTCCTAGCACACATACATATATATGTATGTATCCCCAAACAATATGTGGAATATGGATATGGAATCATACTGTATATATTTTCCTATGACTTACTCCTTATACTTCATATTATGTTTTGAAGTTCATCAATGTTAATGTATGTACCAGTTATTGATTCTCTTTCACCTTTATATTCACTATATGAATATGACATAATTTGTATATCCATTCTATTGTTCATGAACATTAGGTTATTTTTAGATTTTATTAATAGAACTCGTATATATATTCTTGCATAGGTTTCCTTGGCATATGTACACGAATTTCCCTAAGGTACACATCTAAGAGATGAATCCCTGGGTCATATTTTCAACTTACTAAATAATGCCAAATTGTTGCCGCAAGTGCTTGCTATGGTTGACACCAGTGGATTAGAGTTCTAGCAGGTCCGTATCCTCGCTAACAGTTGGAATTTTGTCAAATTGGTGAACGTGAAATGTCGTCTTATTGTAGTTTAATTTCCAATTCTTTAATAGCTATTTTAAGCATCTTTTCATGTTAACAAGTCATTTGTGTTTTCTCTTCAAGTCCTTTGCCCATTTTCTAGACAGCTGTCTTTTTCTGAGTGCTTTATAATTCCCAATCTATAGTGATATAGATAGTGATTTTTTTTTTATCAGTTATGCATGTTGCAAATATATGTTCTCTTCCATTTTCCATTCATATCACATTGTCACCTCAGAAAAGTCAGATACAGGAGCCAAAGGTTTCCATTTCTCTAAAACTGGCATCAATAACTACAAATGTAGCCAGATTTCAAGATAAATAATTCATTACTCTGGTTTAGCAGAAATATATTCATGAATATCTTTGCTCAAGCTTGCAGAAAGTGCTTGAAGAACTTATTAAACTAAAACTAAATTAAAAACAAAAAGGCAGCACTGTGATGATGAAAGATTTCATGCCAAAAATTCATCTTCAGCAGTATACTATATTCACAGTAGCAATACTTCAAACTGCTTCCTTCACTCATAAGAGATTCCATCTATCTCAAGTGTATTTATCACCCAGCCAGCACAGGCAAATGTTAACAAGTTTACCACGGAATTTCAAATGTGGTCCTAGACCAAAACTTCGGAGAATAATTTTTTTCTTTAATATGATTCTCTTGGAGTCCTATCTTTGGTCAGCTCATCTTTGGGTTTTTGAGGAGCTGAATACCCTCACATTCTTTTCTCCCAAGCAAGTGCTCCTCAGAACTGAAAAATATACTCCATCAAGAATTCAGGGGAAGAGTTTTTTAAGACCCCTTTGGGAGTGATATTGAATAATGTGGAAAAAAAAAACCACAACACAAAAACAAGCAAACATGCAAAGAGAAACAAACATAAGGCCCCATCTAGTTTCTAAAGCAATGGCACCAGGAAAACACAGAAATAACAAAGTTAGCAGCAACAACAAGTGCTTACTCCACGCCAGGCAACAGTCTGAAGAGTTTTACCAGGATAAGCTCAGTTTCTCCTAACAAGAACCCTATGGGATAAGAACTGCTACTACGCTCCTTTTAAAAAGGCTCAGAGAGTCTAAGAACTTGTCCAAGGTCATGCAGCCAGTTAAAGGTGGTGCTCTTCTAGGGATTGGGAGATTTCACTTCCCTGCACCCTGCTATTCTTACTTCTCATAATCACCACCCATATTCTAATAGGGTGGAAAAGCCAGGCTAGTGAATGGATCCTGGAACAACACTCCCAGGTGTACTTTCACAGAGGTCTATGCTGACTTGTACTGAGTGTAATAGCATATTTAAAGTTCAGGATTCCACGATTGTCCATAAATGTGAGAACATCATGCTTCTTGCACTTCATAGCAGTCAGCCTTTTTCTGATAGCCAACCATCAAAAGTATCAAAACATCTGTGCTATGCACAGTGTTTACCATACTAGACAGTTATTGTGATTTACTTAGCCGTGCACCTAACCTGACTGTGAAATCCTAGGGAGGGAGGTACACATTTGTTGATTTTACTATTCAAGATATGCTGCTCCTTAGAAACATCATTCTACCATAGTCGCCAGTGCCTCTGATATTTAACTCCATTTCAGGAAACAGAGCTGCTGCCGCTTGAAAACATGTTAGTTATCTTCATGTACTTAAAGATTTATACGAGCTTGTGATCCACAGATTTAACCTCTTTGTTAAGAACCAAATAATACATAGTCTCAATACTTAGTCGAGAAATTTAAAAACCCAACATAATAAACAGGGAAACTAAATTAGCTAGTCCAAATCCATCCATTTAAATCTGTAGGCACTCACTCTTTTTACTAATTAGACGGAAGCTTTAGATGAGTGCAGAAGCTGAAAACATAACCTCATCAAAGTAAGAGATTGATCAGAGGAAAAAGTGTGTCAAATGTACCCTATGGACCATAGTTGGTGGTAACAGTTTGAGGATATTACCTCATAATCTGTAACAAATACTCCACCACGGTGTGGTGTGTTGGTAAAGGGGTGTTGTATGGGAATTCTATACATGTGCATGATTGTTTTGTAAGTTCACAACCTCTGTAATAAAAATACATTAAAAAATAATAGGATGGGTTGGGGGGAAAATGCACCAATTGCAAGATATGGACTATAGTTAGTAGTAATATTTTGATGATGCTCTTGCACAGTTTATAACAAATATTTCACAACAATGCAAGGTGTTGGTGAAGGGGTGATGTATGGGACCCCTGTATGATGTTATGCATGTTTATTTTGTAAGTTCACAACTTTCACAATACACTTATTGTTTATGTATGTTCATGTGTGAATGATATACTTCAATAAAAATATATATTAAAAAAAAATTGATCAGAGGCACTAAAAGCCTTTAACATTTCTACTAACATTTCTCATCATCTTTGAAATCAAAGAAACCAATTTAGCTGCTCTTTAGAAACCATAGTCATCAGTGTCTCCATGAAGTTTAATTCCATTTCAAGAAATAGAGCTAATGCCACTTGAAAACGTAAGAGTCTAAATCTCATACTTTCAAATTTACAGAAGGAGCCACCTCTGTTAACATATTCATGAAATATGGTTATGGTGTCTATGGTAGAGATTGCTGATTATCTTACAGTATCCATCTTCCCCTCTTTCTTATTAGTAACAACCTCCCCCCCGCCCCGTCCCTACACACACCAGAGTTTTAGGAAAGCACTTGACCACCCAGTTAAAGATTATACGTCCTACAACTACTTTCGGAAATGATTTAGCAGTTTATTTAAAGTTAAGCATTTGCCTACACTATGACTCTGAAATTTCACTCCTGGATATGTACCCAAGAGAATTGAGTGTATATGCCCTCAAAAAGACAAGAATGTTCGTAGCAACTTTATTCGTAATAATCCCAGATTAGAAACAATCTAAATGTCCTTCAACAGAAGCATGGATAAACAAATTGTGCTATATTCATGCAATAGAACAATACATAAGCAATAAAAAAATAACAGATTGCTGAAATACAAAACAATATGGATGAAACTTAAAAACATTATATTGGACCAAAAAAGCCAGATAGAAAAGAACATGATTGAATGGTTATGTTTGTATGAAGTTCAAGAACAGGCAAAACTAATGTATGGTGCTAGGAGTCAGAATAAGGGTTATCTCCCAGGGTTGGGGGTTGGGGCAGATGGTTGACTAGAATGGGGCAGGAGGGACGCTTCTGGGGTGTTGGAAGCTTCTGCATCTTGATCGGGGTGGTGGCTATACCAATGCAGAATTTTGTTAAAATTCTTTTATCTGTGCATTTTATTGTGTATAACATACTTCAGATAGATCATTAGATAGACAGGCAGATAGACAGAAGAACAGACACACAGCGGCACTGAGGATGCTAACCAATGGGCATAACTTGTAACCCTCTTTGCAGTATCTAAAATGAATACCAAAACATGCTATACTTTGAAGGCAATCAGTTCTTAATTTACCCAGGCTATCTGAAGGGTTATGATTTATTTCTTATTTAAATTCTTTTGGTTGGCATATACCATCTGGTGTCCTGGAAGTCAGCTGGAAAACAAGGAAAAGACAATCAAGGATTAAAATGAGTGACTGATCTGCCTGGATGTAATCAAATGTCAATATTAAACTTAAACTTCTCTAATAATGTGGTAGGGGAAGCAGATCAGAATCTATGCACTTACCTGAGAGTTCAAAATGGTACAGTGCAGGAGGTAAAGAACATGAACTTGGGAGTAAAAAATGCTCATGTTTAATTTTTGACTCTGCCCCTGCATAAACTTGGGTAAGCCACTGCCTCTGACTCTGTTTCGTCATCTATAGAATGGGGAAACAGTATTTAACTCCCAGGGTGGCTTGGAGTATTGATGAAGTGGACACATGAAGGGGCTTAGAATGTAATATGCACCCAACAAGTTCTAGCAAGTATGATTCTCTCAGGAAGACGAAATCCATATATTTTTTAAAGTGAATCAGTATGTATGCATTTGCGTTTTGCCTTTAGTTGTTTTTTGCCTTGTTCACAGAAGGTTTTAAAATACCTGTAACATTTATTATTAAGTGAAATTTCCCTTTGATTTATGACACCTCCAATACTTTCAATTCACAAGGCAGGCAAGTGGCACCACGTATCCTCTCCCAAGTAAGGTAGGCACACAAGGGGGCTGCCTCTCCCCTTCCTCTTTCCCAAGTGTTTAGCTTAATTATATCCAAGCAACACCTTCCATAGATTTTACAGCATTTTAAAAATCATTGCACATGTGTGGCTGAGAAATGGAATAAATTCAGTAGGGTCTTGGGGTCAGACTGATATCACATGGACCTTGAGACACTACAGCTGATTCTAAGCCAAGAGTTAAATGCAGAATTGGTTATGCTGTATGTTGGGGTGGCAAGTTTATGGATGAAGTTTTTGTTCTTTTATTTATAGTTCTATTTATTGTAATTTAATCTTCAACAAACCATGTTGGTGTTCTGTTATACAGTCAAGGGGTCCCAATTAATTTCTTCAATGCCACAGACTGTTCATAGAATCACAGAATTATGCACATAATCCCATTTTGAACCCCTTGCTGTCCAAACACCTTCTTTCCTGCCAATGAAGTGACAGCAAGGAGCCAGCACATTGAAACAGAAGCCCCCTTCTAAAGTGAAATATTAGGTTAAACCCTATGAAACTTGGTCAATTTCATATGGCTCAACCTAATATTTACATCAAATCATAGGGTGAGTTAAAGCAAAGATGGAAGTGACCAAAAAGGAGCTGGCAAGAAAAAGAGGACTTCCCTTAGTCCTTCTTATATCATGAGCACAAACTTCCTACTTGATAGTGAACTTAGAAAATATCTTAAGCCAGGTAAGCCCTTAGCTCCAGACATACCCTTCTACTCCAATGCACAATCTTTGCAAAGAATCCACAGGCTTCAGAGCCCTGAGATAACTGTTTCCATCCTTGTACCTAAGATGCCCCAGAAGAGCCCCATCTGCCCTCAACCTCGTAGTCCTACAGGTTTACTTGCTAATGAGAAATCTGGCTCCAAGCGCAGCTAGGGCAGATGGAGGAGCCCTGGGAGCTGGAGGAGGCAGAATTTTGAAATTTACCATTAAGCTGGCTTAATTTTTATATCACAAAGTACAATAAAATGGAGACTTGAATTTCAGGAAATCATTTAACAACTGTTTTTAAACCCCAAAATGAAAATACATTTCCGATTATTGACAGCAATATGGGAATGTATAAGTGTATGTAGAACTTTGTGTGCACATTCCCTTCTCCCCACTCCCCATCCTTACTTGCAACTCCCACCCTGGAGTAGAAATAATCTGAAATTTGAAACTTACTAAGTGCAACCCCTTTGTACCCTCAAACAAAGAAAATCCTATTGGAAAAGTTTGCCATGTTGGAGCCCTATGGTTTGCTATTTTGTTATCTTCTTTAAAAGCCAGAATTACCTCTTCATGAGCAATAGAATTGGCCTTCCCAGGGTAAAGACTGACATATGAGATCAGGCTGAATACCACTCTCTGTAGGATATGCAATCAAGTCTTAAATGCTTGGTGCTTGGACCCACATCCTTATAATTTTGACAAAGCTGGGGATCATTTCCATACCACCAATTTTCAACAGGGTAAAGCCCAGAGTCTTGACACACCTCAAATATAATAGTAGGTTAAAAATTTGGAGTGACATAGTTCAGAGTCCCTTTCTCATGGGCAATCTTTAAATTCATTACAAATAGTAGATCTCTAAGACCTGGGCCTCTGGACTATGTAGCTTACTCACATTTGCCAAAAGATGGAAGCAATCCAAGTGTCCTTCAACAAATGAATGGATAAACAAAATGTGGTATATACATACAATGGAATATTATTCAGCTGTAGAAAGGAATGAGATTCTGATACATGTGACAGCATGGATGAACCTTGAAGACATCATGTTGACTGAAATAAGCCAGACACAAAAGGACAAATATTGTATGGTATCACTCATATGAAATAATTAGAATAAACAAACCCATAGAATAAGAAACTAGACTACAGGTTAATGGGGACTGGGGTGGGCATAGGGAAAGTGGAGTTAATGCTTAGCAGGTGTTTTAGTTTCCTAAGCTGCAGAAAGCAGCTACCATGAAATGGGTTGGCTTTTAACAATGCAAACTTAATTAGCTTACAAGCTTACAGTTTAGGAGTCCACGAATATGTCCAAATCAAGGTACCATCAAGAAGATGATTTCTTCCTGAAGACTAGCTGTCGACAATTCTGGACTCCTCTGTTACATGGCATGGCACATGGCAGTGAGTGTCTGTTGGTCTCCTGATTCTCTTCTGGGTTATGCTAATTTTAGCTTCTTGCTTCTGTGGCTTTCTCTCTCCTTGTCTGAATCACATTCTCTTATAAAGAACTCCAGTGAGAGGATTAAGACCTACCCTGGGCCATGCCTTAACTGAGGTAACCTCATCAAAAGGTCCTACTTCAAATAGGTTTACAACCACAGGAATGGATTAGCTTTAAGAACATGATTTTCTGGGGTACACACAGTTCCAAACCACCACAAATGGTATAGAGTTTTTGTTTGGGGTGATGGAAAAGTTTTGATACTAGATGGTGGTGATGGTAGCACAACATTGTATCTGTAATTAATACCACTGAATTTTACACTTGAATGTGGTAAAAGGGGAAAGTTAAGGTTGTATATATGTTATTAAAATAAAAATTTAAAGACATAGAACTGCACAACACAGTGACCCCTAATATAAACTATGGACTATAGTTAATAGTACAATTATAATAATATTGTTTCAATAACTGTAACAAAGGTACTGTTAGGGAAATCATAGACACCTGTTAAGCAACCATTGCCAGACCTTACCCACCCCATCTCCGTCTCTGGGGAAGTCACAAACACATGCTAAGTTGCCATTCTCTTGTCTTCAGCTTTCTGCTACCCCCACCTTCTCTTTTATTGTGTGCCATTCCACAACCTAAGAGAGATGTTAAATCTAATGAAAAGGCCCAGCCAGACCTTAAACCTGGAAACTGGAAACAAGCAGCCCCTGGTGCTCATTAGAACAGGAATTCTCAGTGGTGGGGTCCTTCCCCTGAGGTGGATAAAAACCACACTCAAACAGTGTAGATCTGTCTCTTCTCCAGTGTGAAGTGGGGCGTGCCGAGCTGCCATCTTTCGACTCCAACTGGAACAGTTTTGGTCAACCTGGGAGACCTGCTGTGATGGGGAAACCCTGCTCTTTTGTACTCTTTGTGCTGTGTAAGTGATAAGGAGATTATTTGTCCTTTCTGGACTCTCTATTATGCAAGTAATAAAAGGATCATTTGATGAACATTTCTGTTGTGCCCTGAACTGTGTCCCCATGGCACACCATTGTACCAACTCGCCCCACAGATGCCACACTAATACCAAATGTTAGTAATGAGAAAACTGCAGGTGGGGGTGGTATATGGGAACTCTGTATTTACTGAATGATTTTTCTGAAAACCTACAACTTTAATAAAAAATCAATTAATTTTAAAAAAATGGAACGACATCGTTCAGAGTGTTCCCTTCTCATGGACAATCCTTAACTTCACTGCAAATAGTAGATCCCTAAAACCTGGGCCTCTGGACTATATAGCTTTTCCAAGACCATTGATTAAAACAAAATCCCAGACTAAGGTCATGTATATTACTAGAAGGAAAGCTAAAAAATGTAACATGGGACTGTATAGCATAGCAAAACCTCATGTGAAATATGAATATGGGTAATATTGCATATATAAGACTGTTTTTCTTTGAAATCGAGCAAATGTGCATTAATGTTACAAGATGTTAATATTAGGCAAAAAAATACAACCAAAGCAAAATATGGACAGTACTGTATAGTAATAGATTAATTGTCTTCCATTCAGGGTAAAAAAAAAAAGGAAATATACTAAGTGAAAGTAACTAGACAAAAGGTACTACCTGTTGTTTGACTCCATCTATACAAAATACAAATACAAATAAAGAAAAAAATGAAAAAAAGAATAAAAGTTACAACATGAAAATTATGATATAAAGATAAGCGAATTGTTAAATAAATTTAAACAGTATTTCTATTGTTATCTAGTCTAAACCTCTAAAAAAAGGTTTTTAGATGAGAAAAAGGAAATTTTAACTTTCATTGAATGGCCTGGTATCTCTCAGTTACAAAATAAGGAATAGAGATAGGCAAACTGACATCAAGCCAACAATTAGCAGTAACAAAAAGGGAAAGAAAAGGCCTCCTTTCATTTGTGAAATGATTACTAGAAAGACATAGCTTCCAACTGAAAGACTTAAGAAATCCCTTTATATGTATGGCAGGGGAAGGATAGAGGGATTGAGAGGTGACTGCTAAGGGGTGGGAGGTTTTACTTTCTGGAGTAATGAAAATGCTCTGATATTGATTGTGGAGATAAATGCACAACTCTGTGCATATACTGGAAGCCACTGATTATACACTTTGCATTGATTGTACGTAGGTGAATATATCTCAATAATACTGCTTTTTTTTTTTTTAAGATATCTCTTGAACTAAGATTTGTAGGGTTTTCATATTTCTTTTAAAATACATGAATAAAGACTGAAATATATATATATATAATATATATATATATAAAATCCCAGAGGCAATGGATGTCAGATGGGAAGGGACCTTAGAGATGACCTTGTCCTACTCTCTTGGTTTACCTGAAAATATCTGAGGGCCAGAGATGGGGAATCATTTGCACAAGGTCACACAGCTAACTAGAGTGGTGCTGCATTCAAACCCACATCCTCTAATTTTCTCCAGGCTGCACACTCTGTATCCAGGAGGGAAAGGGAATATCTCTATCTGTGGGGGCATCATTGGAAACAGAGCAAAAAGGAAATGGAAAGATAATAAACACTTAAAAAGCCCTGCTATTTGCCGGCAAACAAAGCAAAAAAACAAAGAGGGAAAAGAAGAGGACTTTGGGAATAACAGAATAGCTATCTGTGGTACAGTTACATGATAACAAACTGGTAGTAATCATTATACCTAATGTTTAATAAGCATTTACTATCTGCCTAGAAATATGCTAAGCAACTTAATACATTATCTCATTTAATCCTCATCACTATCCAATGAAGTAATAATACTACTAAATAATAATAGTGGCTACTATTTACTGAGCTTTCTACATATGGGCCAACACTGCACTAATAGAATTTTATAAACAGAATCTGATTTTATTTATAAAACATTACCATGAGGTTGGTGCTGTTGTTATCCACAGTATAAGGATGAGCGAACCAAGACTTAGAGAGGATATAAAACTTGTCCAGGGTCACTCAGCTGGTAAATTGAGGAGACGATTTAAAACCCAGGTCATTTGGTCAGAGTCTAACCTTTTAAATATGCCATTATTCTGGCTCTCAAAAACAGTTTGCTTAAAAACTAACACAAAACCATGGCTATATCAACACTCTAGTCTTTTC
>JAQZBX010059112.1:0-17595 GCA_029593785.1 Cabassous unicinctus | reverse complement strand
CTCCCTTATTTTTGAAAGAAAGTCTCACTGGATATAAAATTCTTGGTTAGAAATTGTTTTCTCTCAACCCTTTAACATATTTTAACCCATTGCTTTCTTGCCTCCATGGTTTCTAATGAGAAATTGGCACTTAATCTAATTAAGGCTGCCTTGTACACAACATGTTGCTTTTCTCTTGCAGCTTTCCAAACTTTCTCCTTGTTCTGTGCATTAGACAGTTTGATCAGTATGTGACCGGGCATATTTCTCTTCACATTTATCCTATTTGCTGTTCTCTGGGATTCTTGGATATGCATATTGTGTCTTTTCCTAAGTGTGGGAAGTTTTCTGTCATTATTTCTTGGAATATTTCTTCTGCCCCTTTCTCTCTTCTTCTGGGACTCCCATAATTCACATTTTGTTTCACTTGTTATTGTCTCAAATGTCTTAGTCTATTTTCACTTTTTATAATTCTTTTCTCTTTCTCCTCCTCAGCCTGTCTCATTTCAAATGTCTTGTCTTGTCTTTGAGTCCACTGATTCTTTCTTCTGCCAGATCCAACCTGCTGTTAAAACCCTCCCAGGAATTTTTCATTATAGTTACTGTGGTCTTCAACTTCAGTAGTTCTTTTTGGTTACTTTTTAGAGATATCTAAAGAGATATAAATTGTAAACTCATTCTTTTCCTGATATCCTTTAGTTCTTTCAATGTATTTTCCTTCATCTCCTTGAGCATATTGAATATCATTTTTTAAAGAAGTCTTTACTCCTATGTGCATTGTCTGGTCTTCTTTGGCAATGTTTTCTGGATTTATATCTTCTTCCTTCAGATAGGTCATCATTTCTTATTTCTTTGTTTTTTATGTAATCTTTTGTTCCATGCTATAAATTTTGAGATTTTAAAATGTTAACTCTTGAATTTATTCCCTGAGATGTCTATTTCTTGAGTTTGCATCCAGCTTCTTTAGTGTCAGGAGCTAACAAAACCAAGCAAACATAAGCAGGAAACACCTTTTGCTGTATTTCCAAATTTGCTTTGCATTGGCTGGTGCTCTCCTTCAGAGTTCATCCCTCCTGTCAGGAAGGTCAGTCCATGGTGAATGCAAAGTGCAGAGTCCTCTCTGTCTTTTTGGGCCCTGTGTCTTACCCTGGGCTTGTGCTTTCTAATGGCCTTAGGAGTTCTTCTGTTTACAGGAGTTTGAATGCCCCCTGTACTTCCTGGTAAACAGACCTTCTCCCTCTTATGGGTGTTGCACTGCAGGACTTAAAGTAGGTAAGCCTTGCCCCATGTCAACTGCCTCAATAGTTTCTTATATTGCTTTCATTGTCTCAAGCTGCTTATACCTGGTGGGCAAACTCTGGGAAGGGGCTACACTAGTGAGGAGTTTTCCAAGTCAGTCTTTCCCAGCTGAAACAAGGCCAAGGACCCACAAAAGGAGTACCAGCCTTCTCCCAACTATCCTGGGGAGGTAATGAAGTTGCTGCCAGGAAGGACACCAAGAGCTTCTTCCATGGCTCCCCAAAGCTACACTTTCTTGACTCAGCACCTGCCCAGAAAACAAAGCCTTTCATCTGTCCTCCACAGCTCTGAGGAAGCATGCTGTCTTTAAGGCTCCTCTGCTGTCTTTGTCCAGGATTGTTTGGAATAATGGTCACCCTCACAGCTCGGCCCCCAGTGATCCAAAGTAGCTAATCAAATGCAGTGAGCAGTGATCTGACTGTGTCCCCCCTCTGATCTTGAGGAACTAGTTGTTATATGCCTCTCTCTATCACTAGTAAACTATGCCATGGTCCAGACCTCACTGCTGCCTGCCTTGAGAGTGGGGGATGGGCAACGGTAAACATGGCACAGAGAGAGCAGTTCACTGTTATTTACTGCAATTTACCTGCTTCCCCTTCCCGCTCTTCAGGGGAGTGCACAGTGTTCTATTGGACTCCAGAATTTGGAAATATTTGATTCAGACAGTTCCTGTCTGTTTAATAGTTGTTCTGGTGGAGGAATTGATTCCTGGAGTTTTCTGTTCTACCATCTTCCCACAATCAACACAACACGTGCCTATTTTTTTATTCAGTTGTTTGTCTTCTTGAGTCATAGGAATTCTTTATATATTCTAGTTACAAACCTTCAATCAAATATATATTTTGCAAATATTTTCTTCCAGTCTAGGGCTTGTCTTTTTTATTTTTCTAATAGTGCATATTGAAGGGAAAATTTTTAATTTTGATGAAATGTACTTTATTAATTTTTTTTCTTTTTTAGTTTGTGCTTTTGTGTTGTATTTAAGAAATCTTTGCCAAATCCAAGGGCACTTATTAACTTTGAAGGTGAAGGAAGGGACTACAGACCAAGGAATGCAGACAGCCTCTAGAAGCTAGTAAAGGAAAGGAAATGGATTCACCTGTAATACCTCCAGAAGGGTAATGCAGCCCTATTTACACATTGATTTTTATCTTAGTGAGTCCCATGTCAGATCTCTAACCCACAGAACTGTAAAATAATAAATTTGCATTGTTTTAAGCCATTACATTTGTGGTAATTTGTTACAAGATCAATAGAAAATAAATACAGTAGAATTCACCTGCAAAGCCACCTGGGCTTGGAGGTTTTTTTTTTTTTTTTCTGAGACGATTTTAAACTACAATTTAAATTTATTTAATAGATACAGGAGTATTCAGGTTATCTATTTCTTCCTGAGTAAGTGTAGCAGATTGATGTTATTTGTAAATTCCAAAAAAAGATATTGATTATATTTGTAAACTGGTCTATTCCTCTGGGCATGATACCCTTTGATTGTATTAAATTCAAAGGTTTTATGTTTAATACAATCTTGATTAAATCAAGATTAGGGCTTGATTTGACCACATCAGTAGGGCATGACTCAGGGTTGAGTCCCTGCCCCCTTGGTGGGCTATATAAATGAACACTTACTCAAGAAGACTCACAGAAGAAGATACAGAAGAGGAGGGAACTTGGTCATTTTGGTCCTGCCATGTGACAGAAAGGAGAAGACTCAAACAGCTAGGGCCCCGGGAAGAGAGACAAACCCTATGCCAGCCTACAGTTGAGATTGGAAGAAGCTGGGCCCATGGGGCCTTTAAAAGAAGAAGGAAAAAGACACCAGGCAGAGGTCACCCACAATCTTGCTTCAACACATGGCAACAGACTTTGTGAGGAAGTAACCTTGGGTTGGACTCTTTAGGGCCGTGTAACTGTAAGCTTCTACCCCAAATAAATATTCTTTATAAAAGCCAACAGATTTCTGGTACTTTGCATTAGCATTCCTTTGGCTGACTAATACAGTGAGCTTTGGTAATTTGTGTCTTTCAAGGAATTTGCCCATTTCACCTCAGGTGTCAAATTTATTGACATAAAGTTGTTTATAATAGCCCATTTTAATCCTTTTAATAGCTATAGAATCTGTAGCTATTTCAAGGCTCTAGTTATTGATAATTTGTGTTTTCTCTCTGTTTTCTGATCAGACTGTCTACAGGGTTATCAATTTCATCCATCTTTTTAAATAACCAGCTTTTGTTTTCATTTTTTTTTTTTTCCAGTTTTACTGTTTCTCTTGTTCACTGTTCTTATCTTTGTTGTTTCCTTTATTCTGCCCACTTTGGGTTTAATTTTTCTTTTCTTCTTTTTCTAGTATTTTTTTGCTCATTGTCTGCTCATTGTTTTTTCTCATTGTCTGCTTGTTGTTTTTCCTCTATGTCTGCTCATTGTTTTTGCTTGATGTCTGCTCATTGTCTGCTCATTGTTTGTTTGTCTTCTTTAGGAGGCACCAAGAACTGAATCTGGGACCTCCCATATGGAAGGCTGGCACTCAGCTGCTTGAGCCACATCTGCTCCCCCCGCCCTTTTTTTTTTTTTTTTTAACATGGGAGCGGAGGTCACTGCTTTGAAACTTTCTTCTTTTCTGAGAAGATGTTTAGTGCTATGAATTTCCATCTAAATACAGCTTTAGTTGTTTACCACAGATTTTGATATTATGTGGTTTTGCTTCATTCAGTTTAAAGTACATTCTGATTTCCTGTTTAATTTCTTCTATAGCCATGGATTATTTAGAAAGGTGTTATTTAGTTTCCAAATACTTGGGATATTTTAGTTATCTTTCTATTGTTGATTTCTGATTTATTTCCATTTTTGTCAGAGAATATACTTTGTATGATTTGAATCTTTTTGAATTTATTGAGACTTGTTATATGTCTTTCTTGGTAAATGTTATGTATGCACTTGAAAAGAATATGTATTCTTCTGTCATTGGTTGGAAGACTCTATAAATGTTAATTAGGTCAAGTTGGTTGAAAATATTGTTCAATCTTCTATGTCCTTACAAATTTTCTGCCTACTTCTTTTATCAACTGTGTAGAGAGGCATTTAAACTTCAACTATAATTGTGGATTTATTTTTACTTTTGGATCCATCTGTTTTTTTGCTTCATATATTTTGAAGCTCTATTAGATGCACAAACATTTAGGATTATTATGTCACTTTAGTATATTGACTCTTTATATTAATATAGCAACTCCAGATTTATTTCAATTAGTGTTAGCATAGCATGTCATTTTTCCATTACTTTACTTTTAATCTATTTGTGCTTTCTATTTAAAGTGGGTTTCCTGTGGGCAGCATATAGCTGGATTTTGCTTTTCATCCAATGTGATAATCTACACTTTTTAATTGGGGTGTTTATATCATTTACATTTAATGTAATTATTGATTTGGGTGTTTTTAAATCTGCCATCATTTTCTATTTGCCCCATCTATCCTTTGTCCTCTTTTTCTGTCTACTTTTGGAATAATCAGACATTTAAAAAATATCACATTTTATCTCTTTTTTTGGTTTATTAGCTAAACTCTTTGTTTTGTTCTTTTTGTATTTACTTTAGCAATTATAGTATACACCTTTAGCTTACCAGAGTTTTCTTTCAAGTAATATTAAATCACTCCAATGTGAATATTCTCACTGTCCTGATTTTGTGATAATCAGAGTAGGCTAAACATTCGCTGTATTAGAAACCATGCATGTGTCCCCATACCTAGTTTTTCTCCCTAGGTCTGGTTTTTAGAATGGTGGTGATAAACTAAGCCTAATTTATTATATGACCATCCTGTATGGGAAAAGACTCTAACTTTGAGTATCTTTGGTCAACCTTAAGAGATATAACAGGGGGACATATGTGGCTCAGGTGGTTGGGCATCCATCTCCCATATGGAGGGACCTGGGTTCGATCCCCAGGACCTACTGGTAAAAATAAAGAAAAATACAGAAGGTGCGTGGGCCACCAGGCCCTGTGCATGGGCGTGCCACCAGGCCCCGCGTGCAGGTGAGCTGCCAGGCCCCGTTCGCAGGTGTGCCACCAGGTCCCGTGTGAGGGTGAGCCGCCAGGCCCCGTGCGTGAGTGCACTGCCAGGCCCTGCAAGCCACACAGCAAGATGATGATGTAACAGGAGTAGACACAAGGGAGAGCCAAGACGAGACACACCGAAAAACCAGGAACTAAGGTGGCGCAGGAGGTAGGATGCCTCTCTCCCACATCGGAGGTTCCGAGATTGAATTCCAGGGAAGACAGGAGGAGAAGGATGAGAAGAGAGGGCAGGAAATGGACACAGAGTCACCCAGCAAATGGACACAGAAACAGCAAAAATGAGGGGAAGGGGAATGGATAAAAGTAAGTAAACAAATAAATAAATCCATTAAAAAATGTATAGGGGAGAAAGATACGGACTATAGTCAGTAGTAGTACTTTGACGATGCTCTTTCATGATTTATTAACAAATGTTTCACAACAATGCAGGGTGTTTGTGTGGGGGTGTGTGATGTGTGGGAGCCCTGTATGATGTTATGCATGTTTGTTTTGTAATTTCACAATGTTTACTCAACACTTATAGTTTATGTATGTTCATGTATGAATGATATACTTCAATAAATTGTTTAAAAATATCACTCCATGTATAGCATAAGAACCTTCCAACAATACAGTTCCATTTCTTCCCTTCCAGCCTTTGTGCTATTGTTTTCATACTTTTCACTTCTACATGTTTTAAACTCCATAATGCATTGCTTTTACTTTTTGCTTCAGTCAATTGTCTTTTAAAGAATTAAAAAATAAAAAATATTTTATTTTTCCCACATTTTTACTATTTTCTGTGCTTTTCATTCCTTTGCATATATTTAGATTACCATCTGCTATTATTTTCCTTCTCCCTGAAGGACTTCCTTTAATACATCTTGTAATACTTGTCTGCTGGTACTAAATTCTTTCAGGTTTCTGTATAACTGAGAAAGTCTTTATTTCATTTTTATGTTGATGAATATTTTCTTAAAAATATTTTTTAAGACTATTTTCATTGGGTGTAGAAGCATAGATTTATTGATTTTTTCTTTTCATTACTAGTTCCACTCTCTTCTGGCTTGCATTGATCCCGGTAAGAAATTTTCTTCCATTCTTATATTTATTCCTCTCTAAATAGTGTGTCTGTTTCCCTCTGGCACTTTTAAGATTTCATTTTTATTGCTGATTTTAAGCAATTTGGTTATGGTGTGACTTTTGTAGTTTTCATCATTTTTCTTTTCTTTGGGGTTTGTTGAGATTCTTCTATCAATGAGCTTATAGTTTCCATCAAATTTGAATGCTCCACCATTATTTCTTCAAATATTTTTTCTGCCCACTCCTTTCCCTTTTTTCTGGTGGGGACTCCAAATACATGTATATTAGGCCACTTGGACATAGCTCATATACGGTCTGTTAATTCTTCTCAATCTTTTTTTTTTCCTGTGTGTTTTAGTTTGAATAGTTTCTCTTGCTGTGTTTTCAAGCACACTAATCTTTTTATTTGCAGTTTCTCTACTCTGCTGATAACCTTATCCATCTCAGACATTCTATTTTCATCTCTAGAAGTTACATTTTTGTCTTTTTTAATATCTTGGGCTTATTCCCTCCAATTGTTTTGGGTGATTATTTTCCTTACTTCAGGTTTCCTTACAATCACGTACTTAACTGAAGATTCATGAAGGTGGGGGCCCTCTGAAGAGTTCCAGTGTTCTATGAGCAGTTTTCTCCTCTCCAGTATTGTTCCTTGTAAACTAGCCACCTTGGCCTCTCAGTCTTTCAATTCCGTTTCCTCAATCTCTTCTACTCAGAAAGACTGCTATGCTCCACTTGAATTTCTTTCCGCTGCATGGTCTTCTTCTAGGCACTAAGGTGAGATAATTGTTGGACTTACCTTCTTTATTTATCCTGTCAAGTGTTTCTTTCTTGCACTACCTCATTTCAATGTCTGAAAACTGTTGTTTAATATACATATATATTTTGCCCTGTTTTTGAGTTCCTTCAGATCCCTGTTACTCCATCTTTGCTGGAAGCAGAAGTTCAAAGTGTCACAAATTTTAATTTTCCTGATTTCTAGTGATGTAGAGTGGATTTTTGTGGGCTTATTAGATATTTAGTTCTTTTAATATGAATATCTTTTCATCCTTTCTAGCTATTTACTTATATATTTTTTACATATATTTGTATGCATTTTCAAAATATATTCTGGATATTAAATCCTAGTCTGTTATGTATGATGTAAATATTTTTTCCCAGTCTATTTTTTTTCTGGTGATGTAGATGCATATGTACTATATATTCTTTTATGGAAAGAGCTCCAAGCATATTTTTAAATAAAAAAAAATCAAGTTTTAAGATAATCCATATAGTATGTTTTAGTTTCAAAACTACTAAACAAAAACCATGCAATGGATTGGCTTAACAACAGGAATTTATTGGCTCATGGTTGCAGAGGCTAGAACTGGTTTACTTCCTTGTAGGTTAGTATCTTCTGGATGGCTAGCAATTTTTGGGGTTCCTTGGCTTTTCTGTAACAAAGCAATGAACGTGGCGATATATTCTCCTTTCTCCTCTAGGTTCTGTTGATTTCCTCCTTCTGACTGCTCCCCATGGCTTCTTCTTCCATCTGACTTTCACTCTGCTTATAAAGGACTCCAGTAATCTGGATTTAGGTGCAACATGATTTAGTTGGGCTACACCTTAATTGAAGTAACATCTTGAAGAGATCTTATTTACAACACCCTTCTGAGTACTTTATCTGAAGCTACACCCATCAGAATGTGAACCAAGACCAAGAACATGTCCAAACTGGAGTACACCCACAATATGATTCCTTTTTGGTAGAAAACCATTTAGCTATAGTATGTGTATGTAGGTATACGGAATAGAATATAGGTTCATCCTCTAGAATGTTAGCTCCTTGAGTTCAGGAGCATTTTCGTTTGTTTATTATTGTATCTCATTGCCTAGAACAATGCATAGCATATAGTATGTGGTCAATATAACTTGTTAAATGAATGGATTAATTATCTATGGTGTGACTGCATTTATATAAAAATAATTATATCAATAGCATTAAGGTGGAGAAGGTTGCATATGTAGCTATGAATATTTACATATGGGTTTAAATGCATTCAACAATGCATGGGAAAATACATACTAAACTGTTACCAGTGGTCATCTCTGAGAAAGGAACAGGATTTAGTGGAGGGGAAGTAAAAATAGACATTCATTATTACATATTTCTGAAAAATTGTATGTATATGTATTTATGTCTTACTTTATAAATAAATAAAACTATGCAGGAAGGAAAACAATTATTATCTCAACTTGGATCAAAGATCTTTAAATTTGATTTGATGATCCTTGGTCTTATGTTATCAAGCACTATGTTTTCCCAGAAGATTTTTAAAAGACACTCAAATCAGTATTTAAACAATTATAACTGAAGACAAGTCCATTCCTCTCAAGAATTGCAACCCAGACTTGGAATATGGCAGAAATAAAATCAGGACCCTGGTGAGTTAGGAGCAGGACTACTCTCTTCAACATCAGGCTCTGGACAAGATTCAGGAGGTGATATCATAGTGAACAGGTCAGTGGGGTCATTAATGAGTGCTCAAGTGAGATAACACAGAAATTATTTCACAAGGGAACCAGTAATCTGATCTCCAGGGATGAAACAGAGTCAGAAAGCAGAGAAGAAAAAGATGCAATCTTCTAAAAGGACTGGGGATAAGGCATGAGGCAGCATGGATGGATTTTATGGCCCAGCAGTATATGTGGCCATTCTCATAATTGGGTCATTGTAAAGGTTCTAGGTGGTGAATAGGACAAAACCAGTCCTTTTGGTCACCTTCATAATAAACCTGTTCTAGAACAGGTTCTGTTAGGGATACAGAGACAAATCAGACATGAGCCCTCCTCTCAATAACATCATCTGGGAGGAGAATCAATACATGCACATTAAATTGCTATGACAGAACTAAGGTGATGGAGATAAAAGGTTATGAAAAAGTGAAATAACAGTATCAGTGGGAAAGAAAAGGAGGGAATGAATATGAGAGGGATTGAAGAGAGATACTGGAAAGAACTGGTCCATTGTTGTTTTGATGGCTATTGAATTCACCAAAAGCGACAGGTGACTTGCTTGAGGAAGTGGCTTCATCAGGCTTTACCTAGTTCCTAGGATTTCTCAAACTACAGAGAGCAAATTCAACTATTTTTAAAAGGGTGGCTGCAGCCTCTGACATGGGTAGTGAGAGGGCCATTCAAGACTGACATGGCCAGGACAACTGATATTTTCCTTATTCATTTTACTTGCCAGCCTATAAGTTCCTTGTGGGAAAGGATTCTTAGTTATCTCTACACTTCTAGTGTTTTACTCAGTGCCTGGTATATGGTGAACACTCAACTGTTGTTTCTTAAATTGAATATAAAAGCAATAATTGGTCATTAGGAAAAGAGAATACAAACAATAATTGGCACTCAAACTTCTTTGGTTTGTGTAGTGGGACTGAAGCTCTGACTACATGTGATACTCGTTGTATAGAAGGCAAATACATAAATTCAGTCCCAAACTGGAAATACAGAGCCACTCTGGGTGTTGGTTTTGGAAGCAGACTGCTCTTAGCCAGTAAAAGAGCTAATTTTCTGGTGCATACACATGATTATGAAAAAGTGCATTCTCACAAGGAGCTTAGCACCCAGAGTTCATCTGATGCACTAGATGGATGAAAAAGAAAACTACGACTCGAAAAAGTGAGTAGTGTTGTGACCAGGACATCCACTTGTATTATTCGGACTGGACTAAATTGTGTTGCGGCACAATCTCAGTGGTTCCCAAGGGCAGTTTTTTGCTCATGCCACATGTCCATTATGGATTGGCTACAACTCTGCTCTGTATTGTCTTTACTGAGGACCCAGGCTGACAGATTCTTTTCTACTCGGAACATTGCTGGTCATTGTGGCAGAGGCATGCACTGGCTCTTAAATTTCTGCTTGGAAGTGTCATCTATCATTCACACGTGTCATCAACCAAAGCAGGTCACATCGCATGCCTGAGTTCAACAGGCTAAGTAAGTATAATCATCCCACAGGAAGGGCCAGTGACTGTAGATTAACACAACTATATTCTACTACCTCACTCTTCTGCAGTCTATTTTCTCAGTCCATGTCTTAGATGAGAGCGTTGGGACTTAAAAATGTTTATAGAAAGCAAGGAATAGTCTATAGGGATAAAAAGGATATTCTGAGAGAAGCTGGGACTGTGGGGGAAAATACAAATAATGAAAGCTTCAGGATAAGTGTGAGAGAGGATTTTTAACTTAGCCATCTATCTAATGGGGTAGTTGGTAGGAATGGTTGTGAAATCACTGTATTTTTTTTCCTATGCAAATGATATTATCATATGCTTGTCATGACTAGGTTATTACTGTAAATTTTTAAAAGAAGAAAATTGAAAAGATTTTGATGTAATGTCATTTTTATTTCAGAAAAAAGCTAAGAACACTAATTGTTAAGACTGACAAAGAATTAATTTATAGTTGCATTGAGAGGAAAAAAATTAACAGACTAACAAAATTATAACCTTAAGATGATTGAACTCATTACTCTTGAAATGTGGAGCAGATACTTTGTGTTGGTTTTTAGTTTGTTTATAGCACTGGAAATGACTTTAGCATGTTAATATTTTATCATATTAAAATTAATATCATTATGTTTTGAGAAGCAAATGTAAATGTAATGTAAATGCCATTACATATGTAAGAGCACACACTTTATTTTTATAAGAATAATACAGGCTTATAAAAAATCCAGCAGTGTGAAAAGTACAAAAAAAATGAAAAATTATTTAGATATAACTTAGTGTAACATTTGGTGGATATTACTTCAGTCAACCTATATGAATATTCTATCTATCTATACAGTCTATGATTGACAGATGAATTGAGAGACAGAGAAATAGATATACTATGCCAGCTCTTAAAAATACATTTAATTTTATTCCAATTTACTAGATTTCAAAATGCAGGTTTTTGAATTTTTGATAAATGTTTTTCTCTTCAAAAGATATTACTTCCTTAAAGATCCTAAGCTTAAAGAAAGATTTTGCAAACCATTATGACACTAACGACATTATATTATAAAACAGAAATGTTTCCATTTTTGACAGTATTGACTGACTCTCTGCTATGAAAGATGAAGCCTTTACTACTCTATTTCCTTCTGCCTCTCTTTCCTTCACCTCCCATTTTTTGTTCTGTCTTTATTTATGTTTAATATACTTTCAAACTTATACAGAGGAATAGTACAAGGCATTCCTGTATACCTTTTACTCAGATTCACCAACTTTTTACATTTTGCTCCATTTTTATTTTTCTCTTTCTATAAATCTCACATAAATGCATGTTATTTTTTCTGAACTACACTTAATACATACTTAAGTATGTGTTTCTGAAGACAAGGACATTCTCTTAAACAAGCTCAGTGTAATTTTAAAAAACAGGCAAGAACATTGACAAAATAGTATTATCTGGTCTGCACTTCATATTTAAATTTTTTCAGTTGGCCCAATAATACTCTTTATGAGTATCTTTTTTCTAGTACAGAATCCAGTCTAAGATCATTCATTGCTTAGTTATCATGTCTCTAGTCTCTTAATCTGAAGCAATTCTCCAGCCTTTCATTTTTCTTGATTTTGACATTTTTGAGCAGTACAGGCCAGTTATTTGTTAAATGATCCTCAATTTATATTTGTCTAACGTTTCCTCATGATTAGATCCAGGTTATGCATTTTTACCAAAAATTCCATTGAGAAGAAGTGTGTCATATTAGCAGGCACAAGATATCTGTCCCAACAGTCATGATGTTAACTTTGTTCACTTAATTAAGGTGGTGTCTACCAGATTTCTCTTCTGCAAAGGTGACATTTGTTCCTCTCTAGTTAGAAAGTATTTAGAGCAGAGATATTCTGATATTAATATCGTGTTTCTTACAGGAATTTTGCCTACTAGTTTTAGTATCCATTGATGATTTTTTTTCCATTATTCCTTCTGCATTTCTTATTTGGCTTTCTGCTACAACAAAGCACTTTATCTTACTTATTTTTTCATTTATTTATTTATAGCAGTATGCACTCATGGTTTTTATTTTATTCAAAGTTAGAATCAATTACTATCATGATTTATTTTGGTATATTAACTGTCCAAATTTAGCCAATAGGAGTCCTTTCAAGTTGGCTCCTGTGTCCTCTTGATCAGACCACTGTGAAAAGGAAATCTACTAACCAGAATTCAGTATTTGTTTTCAGTTCTTTTCTCTTTTTTTAGGTAAAAATTAAAATACAGTAAAGTGAACAAATCTTGAGTATACAATTTAATGAGTTTTTACAAATGCAGACACCTATATAGTCCACACCTCTATCAAGGTATAAACTATTTCCATCATGCCAGAAAGCTTTCTAATGCCCATTACAAGTTGATCCCCTCCCCCAAGGCAGTATCTTTACAGTGTTTTCTTTTTTCATAATTGTACTTCTTGTCTGTTCTGGAATTTTATATAAATGGGATCATACATCATGTAAAGTTTTGAGTCTGGCTTTTTTTACATCATGTGAATTATGTCTGTGAAATCCATGCATGTTGTTACATGTAACAGTGACCTTGACAAATTCACTTATAGTTTTAGTAGTTACCTTTTGCATTTGTAAGGTTTTTCTACATACACAATCATGTCATCTTTGAATAGAGACAGTCTTATTTTCCTTTTCCAATCTGTATACCTTTTATTTACTTTTTCTTACTTTATTGCACTAGCTAGACACTCCATTACAGTGTTGTTTAAAAGTTGTAAAATCCTTGCTTTGTTTCTGATCTTAGGGGAAAAGCATTCAATATTTCATCAAGTGTGATGTTAGCCATATGGTTTTGTAGAGGCTCTTTATCAGATTAGGCAGTTACTTTCTATTCATAGTTTGCTGAGAGCTTTTATCATGAATGGGTGTTGAATTTTGTGAAAAGTTTTTCTGTATCCATTGAAATTATTGTATGGTTTTTCTCCTTTATTCTGCTATTATGGTCTATTAAATTGATTGATTTAAAAGTGTTGCCTCAACCTTGCATTCCTAGAATAAACTTCACTTGGTCATGCTGCATTACCTTTTTGCATGTTTCTGGATTTGATTGACCAGATTTTTTCATGATTTTTATGTCTATGTTCATTAGATTTTATTAGTCTATAATTTTCATTTTTTAACATTTTTTTCAGGTTTTGGTATCATGGCTATACTGTTCTGATAAAATACAATGAAAGCTCTTTCCTCTGTCTCAATATCTTAAAAGAGTTTGTATAAGGTTGCTGTTATTTATTCCTTAAATATTTGATAGGATTCATCAGTATAATCATCTAGGGTTGAAGTTTTCTTTATGGGAAAGTTTTTGATGATTAATTCAATTTCTACATTAAGATTTCTATATTATCTTGTCTAATTTTAAAAAATTGCACAGTTTTAAATAAATTTAATCATTTCATCTATGTGGTAGAATTAATTGACACAAAATATTATTTTAATGTCTGTATTATTTGTAGTTGTAACCTCTCTTTTATTCTTGATATTAGTCATTTTTGTTCTTTTTCTTATACTTTCTAGCTAGGGATTCATTCATTTGATTGATCTTTTCAAATAATCAAATTTGGCTTTGTTAAATATCTCAGTCATTTGTTTTCCATTTCATTGATTTCTGCTCTTTATTCTTTCCTTTCTTGTACTTAATTTGGGAATAATTTCCCTATCTTTTTTAACCTTCCAAAGATTGAAATTTAGTCATTGATTTTAAACTTCTCATCTAATATAAATATTTTACATCATACATTTCCATTTAAGATTGTTTTAAGTGCATCTCACAAATTTGATAAGCTATAATTTCATTATTATTCTATTAAATTGTTATACAATTTCCCTGTGGTTTTTTTTTTAACCCATGGGCTTTTTAGAAATGTTTTTTTAAATTTCTAAATATTTGGGGACTTTTCTTAATATCTTATTTCTATTGGTTTCTAAATTCATTCCTTTATGGTTAAAGAATATATTCTGTCAGATTCCAAACTTTTAAAATTAATTGAGACATTTTATGGCTCAGCATATATGATCTATTTTGGTGACTGTTCTATGTGCACTTGAAAAGAATGCATATTCTGCAATTGTATGTTTTATAAATGTAATTTAGGTCAATGTGGTTGAGAGTGTTGTTCAGATCTTTTGTATTCTTTCTGACTTTTTTTTTTCCCCAGCAGGTTTTCTATCAATAACTGAGATAGGGTTGTTAAAATGTCTAACTATGATTGTAAATTTGCCCATTTCTTCCTATATTCTGTCTGTATTTGCTTCATATATATTTTTTATACAACTGCTTCCACCCCCCACAAAGCTCCCTCTTCTGTCTGCTCATTGCCTGCTCACTGTGTCTGCTTGTTGTGTATGCTCATTGTCTCCGCTCACTGTATCTGCTTGTTGTCTCTGCTCATTCTGCTCACTGTGTCTGCTCTTGTGTCCACTCTTTGCTCATTGTGTCCACTCATCTTCTTTAGGAGGCACCGGGAACTAAACCCAGGACCTCCCATGTGGAAGGTGCCCAACTGCTTCATATATTTTTCATGTCTGTTAATTGGGAGCATACCCATATATGATTATTATATCTTCTTGATGAATAGACCCTTTTAATATTGTGAAAGGTCCTCTGGGAATAATCTGGGAAAAGTTAATTTTGTCTGATATTTTTTTCTGGTGATTACTGTTTTTTATAGTATATATTTTTTTATCTTTTTATTTTTAACCAGTCATTAAAGGACATCTTTTAAAGGCAGTAGATAATTGAATCTTACTTTTTTTTTGAGTTGGATAATCTCTCCTTTCAGTTAGATATTTAACCCATTTATATTTAATGTAATTATTGGTATGGCTGTATTTATGCCTATCATTTTGTGCTTTGTTTTCTATTCATTTTTTCCTCTGTTTCTCTTGTAGTCATTTATATTACATGTATAAATGAAATAAAGTCCACAACAAAGTGTTACACATTTTGCTTTAAACAGTTATATGTCTTTTTAAAAAACTTTTAAAAATTGAAGTTTATCGTTCATAAATGAGCATCCATAAAATAAGTGTATAGTATCAGTTGCGAACTGACAACACAAACGTGCGTGTCATTATACAGGGATCCTATACATACCCCATTACCAATATCTTGCATTGTTGTGATACAATTGTTTCAAACTATGAAAGAGCAGCATCAAAACATTACTACTAATTGTAGCCAATATCTTACATTTGGTGTATTTTGCCCCCAACCCACCTGGTTAATGATACCCTGTATTAGTATTGTATACTTGTTAAAGTTCAAGAGAGAATGTTCTCATATTTGTTCTTTTAACCACAGTCCATCTTCCACCATGGGCTTCATTGTGTTATACAGTCCCATGCTTTATATAATCCATTCAAAGTGTACACTCATTGGCTCTCATTTTCATCACAGAGATGTGCTGTCATCACCTCAATTTTAGAATGTTTTCACTACTCCAAAAGGAAAAATCCCATACCTTTATTGGATATGTGGTTTCCAAATATTTTCTTCTATTGAGTAGGCTGCCTTTTCACTTTCTTGACAAAGTCCTTTGAAGCACAAAAGTGTTTAGTTTTGGGAAGGTTCCATTTATCTATTTTTTCTTTCATTGCTCATGCTATGGGTGTAAGGTTTAAGAAACCACTGCCTACCACAAGGTCTTGAAAATGTTTCCCTACATTTTCTTCTAGGAGTTTTATGGTTGTAGCTTTTATATTTAGGACTTTGATTCATTTTGAGTTAATTTTTGTATAAGGTGTTAGATAAGGGTCCTCCTTCTTTCTTTTGGTTATAGATATCCAATTCTCCCAGCACCATTTGCTGAATAGACTGTTCTGGCCCAGCTGGATGGGCTTGACAGTCTTGTCAAAAATCACTATGCCATAAATTTGAGGATCTATTTCTGAACACTCAATTCTATTCCATTGGTCAACATATCTATCTTTATGCCAGTACCATGCTATTTTTTACCACTGTATCTAAGGATTATGCTTTAAAATCAGGAAGTGAGAGTCCTCCAACTTCATTTCTCTTTTTAAAGATATTTTTGGCTATTCAGGACCTATTACTCTTCCAAATAGATTTGATAATTGTCCTTTCTAATTCTGTAAAAAATGTTGTTGGAAGTTTTATTGGGATTACATTGAATCTGTAAATCAGTTTGGGTAGAATTGACATCTTAACAGTATTTAGTCTTTTAATCCATGAACATGGATGGTCCTTCCATTTATTCTGGTCTTCTTTGGCTTCTTTTAGCAATGTTTTGTAGTTTTCTGAATACAAGTCCTTTATGTCCTTAGTTAAGTTTATTCCTAAATATTTGATTCTTTTAGTCTCTATTGTAAATGGGATATTTTTCCCTTGACTTCCTTCTCAGAGTGCTCATTAGTACTATATACAAACATACTGATTTTTGTCTATTAATCTTGTATCTTGTCACTTTGCTGAACTTGTCTATTGGTATCTTTGTTGTGGATTTTTCAGGATTTTCTAGATCATGTCATCAGCAAATAGTGAGAATTTTACTTCTTCCTTTCCTATTTGGATGTTTTATTTCTCTTTCTTGCCTAATTGCTCTAGCTAGAACTTGTAGCACAATATTGAATAACAGTGGTGACAATGGGCATCCTTGTCTTGTTTCCGATCTTAATGGGAAAGCTTTCTGTCTTTCTCCATTAAGTACAATGTTAGCTGTGGGTTTTTCATATATGTACTTTATCCTGTTGAGAAAGTTTCCTTCTATTCCTATCTTTAGTGTTTTTATTAAAAAGGATGTTGGATTTTGTCAAATGCCTTTTCTGTGTCAATTGAGATGATCATGTGATTTTTCTTCCTCAATTTAGTAATGTGATGTATTACATTGATTGATTTTCTTGTTTTGAACCATCCTTGCATACCTGGGATAAAACCCACTTGACTATGATGTATAATTCTTTTAATGTGCTATTGGATTTGATTAGCAAATATTTTGTTTAGGATTTTTGCATTTGTATTCACTAGAGAAATTGGTCTATAATTTTCTTTCTTCATGTTATTTTTATCTGGCTTTGATATTAGGGTGATGCTCTTCATAGAATGAGTTTAGTAGTTTCCTTTCCTGTTTTATATTTTGGAAGAGCTTTAGCAAGATTGGTGTTAATTTCTTCTTCTTTTTTTTTTTTTTT
>JAQZBX010059111.1:5730-17697 GCA_029593785.1 Cabassous unicinctus | reverse complement strand
GGTCTTTGATTAGATTTTGTGACCCAGAGTGGGTCTTAATTCTCTTACTGGAGTCCTTTTTTAAATGGAGAAATAAAACCTGCAGATACAGAAAAAACCTGAAGAGACAGAGAGGAACCCAGAAGCTCAAGGGAACACAGAAGCTGAGAGGAAGCCACTTTAGCCAGAAGCTGAAAGCATAGAGGCTTTTTTTTTTTTGCCCACAGCTGCACCTCAGGAAGAAAGCATCTTCTGATGATACCTTGATATAGACAATTTCATGGCATCAGAAGTGTAAGTTTTTAAATTTGGACCCTAGCAAAAATAGGAATACCAGACATTGCCCAAACATACACATGTGAAATGGTTACTATTAAAGGTGAAGGCATAGGGATTCTTAGTCCAGGCTTGTAGGGACTGTTTGCCTGAGGAGAAGATACTTAGACTGAGATGCAAGTGTGGAAAGGGGCTTGGTGATGAGTGATGACCATGTGTTGTTTTTTTTTTTGCAGAGTATATGTGAGGATGCTGAGTAAGTACACAAGATGTTTATAAGGAACTGAAAGTCCAGAATCAATGGAAAGTAAAGTTAGGGAAGATGACCATTGCAGAGCAAGTTAAAGCAATTCTTCCTGCTTAGTTATCATATTCTTTGGCCTTGTTACTCAGCAGCATTTTCACAGCCTGAAAACTTGCTAGAAATGCAGACTATCAGGTCACATCCCAGATTTACTGAAATCAGAATTTGCATTTTAAGATGTTCCCCTGGTGATCCATATACACATTAAAATTTGTGAAGCATTGGGCTCTGAAACCGAATTCCCTAAATTGCTGTTACATAATTAGGAAGTTGCCACCGAAATCATCTTTGGTATATTAGACCCACACAAAGAAGGAACCCACCATGGTGTTAAGAAGATCTGACTCCCAAGGGAAGTATATGAATCCACACATATATACCAGGTTAAAAGGAGAAGTTACACTGTCCCAGAAAGGAAAGCTCTTCTTTGGCTTGGACTGGGGTGGTAATAGTGGAGATAGGAATTGACCTTCTGTGCCCATGGGAACACTGTCTAGTACTATATCCATCTGCACTTCCCATTCAGAATTATACATGTACTTTAAAGGAAGTGTTATTCGATTAAGGTTAATACTTCCTTTCAACATTATTTTAAAGGCCAACTCTTCCAGGAACCAATATCTTTTTTTTTTTTTAAGTTTCAGTTAAAACTAAGTTTATATAGCTATGTTTTGTGACATGAACAAACAGGTACTTATGTACATAAAAATGCCACAAACATATACTTTTTACTATTTCCAGGATAAAAATTACACTCAATGCTGCATCAGAAAATAAGAGTTGCAATTCTTAAAAAATGAAAATATTATAAAAATAATATATGGTATATTGAAAATCTAGACACTTTTGCTTTTCTTTGTTTGAAACAAAAATGCCAGCTCCAACAATTCATTTAACAAAATCTGTGTATTTGTTCTTCCTATAAAGATACCTAAAAAGCAACAGAATCAATTTATTTTTAATGTTTATTTTTCAAATAACCAAATTCCACATAGAATTGTCAAGCAATATCTCTAAAACTCATGCATGATTTCTCTTAATAATTAAATTAGTGACATATTACTTGGTTTAAGATAATTTTTTAGATAATTATTTTTCCCTAAACTCCCACATTTAGCATGAACACAAACACACTCAGTGAAAATGAGCCCAGTTGACAGAGGGTAATAATAGATAAATTGAAGAACTAGGTAGTCATAAGAGCCTAGTGGTTTCAAAGAGCTAGAGCAATTTAAAAAAAAGAATTAAAATGAGAGTCAATAGTCTTAAGTTTTATGCATATTAACAAGCATAATTATCTTTTTAAAAATATTTTCTTTTTAAGATAGTCAGTTTAATAATTTCTCTAAGATAGATTCTTACTTGAAAAAGTCTTATGGAAAAAGTCCATAAATGTGTACATGAAACACATTTATAATAGTGCCTGACACGCACTAAACACTCAATAAATGTTATTAACATCTCACTTTATCATTATACTTTAACTAAGGAATGGCCACGTATAAACAAAATAGACATTATGTTCTGTCTTCCATCCACTCTTTAAATACCTTCATGTTGGCTGAACCCATTTAAGAAGTTTCCAGACCTTTTCTGATTTTCTGGTCCCATCAAAATTCAGGCTGTCAGTATACATATATATATTGGGACCTAACAATATTCTTGTCACCTTGTCATCCTGCTTCTTGCTGAATAAATTTCCCAGTTTCTATCTTATCCTCTCAGTTTTTTTCCTATCAAGTTAATTTTGTGAGAAATAAATATTGCCATAGCTTTAATAGATGGTAATAGTGACAGCTATGTCCTTCTTACATGGCATAAGTGGTTTTGGAGATCAAGGTCAAATTTTCACACAGTTTTGTGCTTCTGAGAAATATCATTTAATTGTGCTTCCCATCTTGCTATGACTGGTCCTGGGGCAACCAATGTTATACAGAACTTATGTTACAAAATGCAGATCACATTTGAGTGCATCTTCTTAAATGTCTAATGGGAAACAGAAAACCACTGTAATGCTACACTAACTTAGAAGGGCTGTGGCTCCACTCACAGAAACCAGTCCAACTTCCAGCTGGCATAGGACCCACAGCTCAAACTAAGTCCCAAACAGAAAAACCCCTGAGAGGCAAAAAAATTCTGACAGAAGAGTTCAAACAACTCTCCTTTAATCTACTGAACTATAAGAAGTACAGCTTGCTTAAGGATTCTTCAAGGAAAAGATTCTGTATAAATGTTATCATTAAATAACAGTGATGACAATCACAAAGAACTGATTGACTCTAAAGCATAATATTGAAAGGCAATTGCATAATAATGATGCCAATTGAAGAGAAAGTGATGCTAGAAAATGGCCTGATAGATAAGAAATGAATGCAGAATTATAATAAAATTTCAATGCAGTGGGTCTGAAAACTTCTAACACAGCCCATTTATTTAGAGCTAAGCAATAGTACAACTCCTCAACCCAACTTCCCCAACCCTCAAAAGACAAAATGTCTGGGATCACCTGAAAAATAGCAAAAAAGTTCAGCTGTCAACCCTAATGAATTGCAAATGGCTATGTGCCTCATGGTGGTGGTGAGAAGGATTCTAAGGTTCTGTCTGTGAGAAAAGGAGGACCATGATCCATTAGGGTGAGTTATGGAATGAAGCAGGATGGGACTAAAGAAGCATGCTTCATGGTGTACATCCCTGTCCTTGTTGAAGCTATAATGTGGCTTTATAGGTATTAATCAATTTGAAATTTTACAAAACAGAATTTTTTTTCAAAATTAACAGAGACCTTCTTGCCTTTTAATTATTTTCTGATACTACACATTTTCTCTTTAACTGAAATCTATCTTCTGCCTTTATTATTCTATGGACATGAGCATTTCAAAGATCACCACTGGCCTCTAAACTATCACATTCAATGGTTTTTTCTTCATATTTAACCCATCGGCATGTCTGAAGTTTTTAGAATCTTTGACCCCCATTACATGGACCTCTCTTCTCTTTAGTCCTTGTGAGGCTCTATCACCTCGGTTCTCCTCTTTTTTTTTTTTCAACTTCTCTCTGGAATTTTCTAATAATCGCCTTCTACCTAGTAATTCAGGCTACAGTCTTTCCCTGTTTCTACCTCTCCTACTCGCTGCTGTCACATTCATGTTATTAAAACACTTCATTTTATCTTGCTGGCTTTTTACTTAAAGGCCTCGTAACTTTTGTGAGACAGAGGTCAAACACCTTAACCTGGACCGTTAGGTTCTTGTATTAGCTAGCTGCTACGACAGCCCTTTAAGTAGCTTTTTCCAATAGAAATTCATTTCTCACGCATATAAATTCCAGTTAAAAGTAGGTTGGGACTCTGCTCCATACTCATTCAGGAGCACAGCTAGGCAGAGCTTCTGCCATTTTCAACTTGGTCACCAATATCAAGTCAGCAAATGAGAAAGAGAAAAAGTAGAAGAATGCACAGGAGGTTTTCATGAACTAGGCCTCCTACTCACATCCTGTTGGCCAGAATCCAGAATAAATGGATTTATTGAATAGCAATGCAGTCTTTGTCACATTTCCACACAATTTGTGACCAACTAACTCTTATAAACTCAATTTTCATGACTTCTTAAAATACTGCTTACCTTATTTGTTCATTTTTCCTGGCTATGCCTAGCTCATTTGCTCTCCCTTCCATTCCATAAGACTGTCTTTCACCTCATGTGGTCTCCCTCTTCACTGCACATCTAAACTCTCCCTACCTTTCAGAGCTGTGTTTAAGGTTCACATTACCCATGAAGCTTCCCTAACTTCACAGGGACCTCTGCTTCCTTTAAAGAGATAGGACTAGTTTTCTATATTAGTTATTGGCAGAAGCTGCTCCAAATATTAGAAAGCATGGGGAAAAGACAGTGTGAGCAAGTTCAAATCATGGAATGAACTGCAGGACTACCTGAACCAAGAATTAGCTGCATAATGTATAGTGCCCAAAGGAAGACTGGTTTGTTCCAAAGTAAGAACCAACTAGACACACTCCTTTGTGTTTAGTGGGAGCTCACATCCCACAAAATGTGTGACTCCACAACTTTGTAGTATCTGCCCATTGCATGATCTAACAATTCCTCGTTCTCTGGAAACCCCTTCTAATTGACAGCAGTGCACTCCAATTCTCACAGTGGTACAGGTGACCCCTTTTTTCCTTGCATGTAACTATTGTATATTAAACAATTTAAATAAGTTGCTTGTTAGGTAAAGGGAAATTTTATGCCATGTGAAAAAATAAGAGAAAGCTAGCCTGCATAAAGAAAAAAGAAAGCATCTGTTCAGTGAGAAGAGACCCAAGAAAGAGAACACTAAGAAAAGCCTAACATAATTCCAATTCCTGGCTCATCTTTTCCTGAGGCCTAATTGTATATCTTTTCTTCACTTCTGAAGGACACCCTTATATCCAAACAGTAATTCCCTTTTTTTGCTGTCATAAATCAGCAAGGTACCAGAATGGTCAAGGGTGTGGACCTTGGAATCTAAACCTAAAACAGTGGGCTTAGATATAGTTCATGCTCAATAAGTGGCAATGTTACATTTTAAATGCTGTTCTTCCATCTAACATAAAGTGCTGTTGATTATAAAAGACATCCTGATTACAGAAGTTTTAAATAAAATATGAAAAAATGTGTGACTCATGGTCAATAAAGTATGTTATCTTTATTATTGAGCCCCAGGAAAGTTTTATAGGCTCTTTAACAGGCCTCTTTCATTGATGACTTCAACTAAAATTCAGTGGTTACCAGGTCAAGTATAACTAGATCTACTTTGACTGTTCTTTCTTGTTAGACATGTAGAAATTATAACTGTTATTAACTTCCAGGTGAGTTTCTTGTCAGAAGAGTTACAAATACTAACTAAAAATTGAGATTTTTCTCTTTGGAAAAGTAGCACTTCTCCACTGAGCTCAATATCTCTCAGTTTGGTATGACAAGCAATAATTATTTGAGAATGAAAACTTTTTTTTTCTGTTTTTCAATTTAGTATGATAATTAATATGTGAAAGAGGAAAAAAGGACATCTTCATTTTCATCTGTTAGTTAGAAATAGCAATATTGACAAGATCAAGTAACTGTTTTGATCATTAAATAATTACAGATGCTATAGAATTTTGCAATGGAATAAAATACACACAAATGCCAAAATTCTGCGTTAGTAAGTCACTGCCTTAAACATATGGAAATTTAATTTAAGACAAATGCCTGAAAAGAATCTAATCATAGAAACAATACTAGTATCTACTGCATAAACAGTAGTAAGCAGAAAAAGAACAAAATATACATAATGCTTAACTGTATATTACATGAATAAAAATAGATATCTTAGACTTTTAAAGAATTTTTGTGTTGTCTGAGAAGTTTACAGAAGTGCCAATAGTTCAGAGAGGGAAACAGTGATTTGTAATTCTGTGGATAAATTGAAATCATAAGTACTTATACATTTTCTAAGGATGTTAAAAAGTCATTCCTCAGGCAATTTGCCTCTACCTTTCTAGTTGAAAGGACAAAACAGTACAGTAAACATGTTGAAGAATTCTGAAAGAAAAGAAATGGAATTCATATCCAATGTCAAGGATATTAGGAACAGAGAAAAGACAAGTGCAAATCTCAGAGGCCTTAAATAATATAAATATATTATTAGTTCAACAAACGTTTGTTCTGGGCCATACATTGTATGAGATGCTGTGGATTCCAAGATAAATTAAAGCATCCCAGAAAGGAATGGAAATTCAAGTCATATTCCATTATGGATAATAAGGACCTCATCACAAAAAGCAACTCTTAATATGTGAGGCAGGGTCCCAGCTATCAAATTTAACACCTAGTTATAGCATGCAAATATCTTACAGGATACAACTCTATGGTCTTCTGGCAGCAACACTACGTGGAGAAGAAGGATATCAATCAAGCTTGCAAGATGAAAAGCATACTTTTCAGAATGTCACCATCTGTTTCCCCTCTTTTCACTTTGTTAAGTGCAACTTTTCCAAAGAGCACATCAGGTATGCATTTTACTCTCTCAGGCCCCTCATAAGGCTCTGATCCATGCATAAGGTAATGCAGACTAGTTCTTGTCTGAAAATGCTTATGATAAGAAAATAGACAACCATTTGAACAAAACAAAACACTCAACTGTGGGCCAAGGGGAAAGACAGACAAAAGCTGAAGTCTTGCTCATGGGAAAATAAAAGTAGTTTGGAATTTTAAAACAATCGTAGTACCTAGCAAACAATAGGTGCTCAATATCTTTTTTTGCAATTTCTTATACGCTTTATTATACCTAAGACTTTCTTTTTTTTAAAATATATATATGTTTTTATTTTTTAAAAGATAATTAGATTACATAAATGTTATATAAAAAATATAGGAGATTCCCATTTGCCCTGCTCCCCACACCTCCCACATTTTCCCACATTAACAACATACTTCATTAGTGTGGTACATTCATTGCAATTGATGAACACATTTTGGAGCCAAAATGTTGAAACAATGTCTTCCTACAGAGCATTGATTGGCAGACCACCTCCCAAAGACCAAATCTGACCCTCTGCCCACCACATGTTATTTTTTAATTTTATTGAAGTATATCATTCATACATGAACATACATAAACAATTAGTGTATAGTAAAAGTTTGAACTTACAAAACAAATATGCATACCATCATATAGAGCTCCCATACATCACCTCCCTACCAACACCTTGCATTGTTGTGAAACATGTGTTACAAACTATGAAAGAGTATCATCAAAATATTATTACTAAATAAAGCCCATATCTTACATTTGGTGTATTTCCCCCAACCCACCCAATTATTAACACCCTGTATTAGTAGTGTATATTTGTTAGTTCATGAGATAACATTCTCATCTTTGTAGTTAACCACAGTCCATTGTCCACCACAGGATTCACTGTGTTTTATAGCCCCATGCTTTGTACACTCCATTCAAAGTGTACACTCAGTGGCTCTCATTTTCATCACAGAGTTGTGCTGTCATCACCTCAGTCATTTTTAGAACGCTGTCATTACACCAAAGAAAAAATCCCTTACTCCCTCATACCCCCCTATTGTTGTCCCATAGAATTGATATAGTATCTTCTTTGCCATTGCTGCAAAAATATTACAATATTACTGTTAACTATCATCCATAAGTTACATTAGTTGTAATTTTCCCATGTATCACCATATCTTAACACCCACCATAAATTTTTGTAAATGAAGATTTATTGGAACACAACCATATTCATTTGTTTCTGTACTGTCTATGGCTGCCTTTGAGCTACAATGGTAGTGTTAACTCACTGTAACAGAGAGTGTATGACCCACAAAGCTTAAAATGGTTACAATCTAGCCTCTTATGGAAAAAGTTTGTCAACCACTGACATAGACTAAGAAACTCTCAACCACAGGCATCTACTTACCGCAGTGCCAAACATATTAGGGTGTTTTCTCCCACCTCAACTGATTTTTCTTCATTCTTCCAAGCTTGGGGTTGCTTTCAAGTACTCTCTGTTTTCCTCTTGTGGGCCCCATCCTGCTGAAATTCATAACCTGCAATGCTCAGTAGTTGTTTGCAGAAAGGCCATTTTTTAATGCTGTCTTGGATGAGCTGATGAAATTGTTGCCTTTTTCTTAAGGAGAAGTTTGAACTGCAGAAATTTCTTGGAAGAATCACATGGAAGAAAAAGATACAGTGGTCTATCATATGCACAGTAAAAAAGGAGTGTGAGAGTACCCAGCATGTCCACGTCTATATTAAAGGTGAGAGAGAAGGTAAAGAAGAAGGAAGAATGAGGGTAAATTTATACCAAAGATTTAACACAAATGTAAGATATCCATTAATCATCAAAATGGATCTGATTCTGTATTTGAGAGCTAATGAAAATCTTCAGCAAATTTATAACCAAATCTACTAAATATTCAATTCTCCCTTTAAATTATAGTCTTACAAATAAACTAGGGCAAAGAAATTTTAAACGTGTTTGTTAAAGGAAGAATATTTGTAAGGTGTTTACGGAAGCATGCCGAAGTAGAAAGAATGCTTATTTATTGGGGATCATGCATTTACACTAGCAATTATTCTTCAACTATGAATTATAAGTCTCTTTAATACTTATTTTTCCAATACAAAGAATTAAGTAAATAACGAAGAGGATATGATGCTTCACAAACATTTCTTGAATATAAAACGCATTCATGAAAGAGTAATAGTTGGTAAAAATAGAAGAGCCAATTCCTATTTTAAGGAGGCTTAGAATCTATAGAAGAAGACAGGACAACTAACAGGCCCTTTCCATTTGAGTTTTTTAATAAGAGAGACCGAGGTCTGATGATATTTCTCCTTAAGATACACACAACATTCCCCTAGCACAGATTCAGCCTTAAGCAAAGTGTTCCATCAGGCACATCATAATGATAATTGACACTTATTGCTAGGCATTGTGCTAAGTGCTTCACATGCATTAACTCATTTAAGCCTCCATACAGCCTTAGCCTTATAAGGGAGTTACAATTATCATACTTCAGCACATCTAAGACAATAAGGATTGTTAGGCAAGCCATCATATTATGCACCACCAAGGAAAAAAAAGTGTTGCCAATTAAATTATGACATTCCATTGATTTCAAGACAGCCTGATCTTAGAGAAGTGAATTTTGATAATGTGTGCTTCCTAGACTCAATCAAGTATGGGCATTAACCCCATTTTAAAGGTGACAAAACCAAAGCACAAACAGGTAAAGTGAGGTCACTTAGCTAGAAAAAGGCAAATCAGTGAATCTGACTTCAGAGCCGTGATCTTAACCACTGAGTTCTACCGCATATGAAAGAAAACTGGGTGTAGCATATTGAATTTCCCAAGAAACACAAAAGATTGGTTGTGGAAGCAAAGAGCAGGAAACAAAGTCACAGGATACACAGTAGCTGCCACAAAGAAGTCTTTTTCTTCCTGTATATATATCCTGTGAGTTCTGTCTGCATAAGCTCGTGCTATTTCAATGATATTTATACCTCCCTTTTATTGCTTTACAATCATGACTTGAGAGAGAACAAGTAAGAGTAGAAGGGCAAGACCAGTCCATAAACATGTCCTAATTTAAAACACATTGGAAAAATTTACTAAGTACCATACCTAACGGACATCTACAAAGCAAAACCACACATGGATGTATATATCACTAATATTTTCAATTCACTAAGAGCTGAGGTATGTATTGATATTCTGGAATAAGGTAGATTTATAAACTACATATCTTGATGCACTCAGGATTCTATTTGCAAAAGGCCTTTGGGAACAGAATGTCCAGATACGAAGGACCTGTATATGTGCCAGTGACTTGAGTAACTACCTCAAGGAAGAATCAGCACTTAGCACAGCACCTTCCACAACAGTCAATAAACTCTTTTGAAGCAAATTCATGAATTTTTACATTTTTCTCCTAAAGGCAAAGCCTTGGTTGATTTGACAGTCCCTTGTAGATCACCTATATCAAATGGAGTCTGAGCATGATTTCTAGATATGAAATGCAAGTCCTCAGGATTTCCAGTGTTAACTGTGAAATTGAAGTAAATTTTCAATTGTTTATGACCACAGTGGACCTGAAAGAGAGGGAATTTCTACATATTCTAGACAGCCTTAACAATCAAAGTAGATCTATAATTTGTAAAATTATTCTTGGGACACTACGACAAAAGATAGGACTTTGCCGTTTATGGGTATTGGCTGCTTCCCATTGCTTGGTCACTAGTAACCATGTCTCTTGCAATGGTGTTTACAGTTACTTTCTGAGACCCACTTTGGATGAGACTAAGGCCACTATAGATCATGTGTTTTGGCTTACCCAGTCCCACAGAATTTGAACCGAAAATGAGAACTCGTTGCCTTGCATCACGTTCAAACTGAATTTTCCTTTCTAAAGCCAGAATCGATTTCATTGTAATTGCAGTTATTTTGTTCTATCTCGTTCCCTATAATCAAAGTATCGTTTTTTA
Organism: Cabassous unicinctus; assembly: GCA_029593785.1. Taxonomy (NCBI): domain Eukaryota; kingdom Metazoa; phylum Chordata; class Mammalia; order Cingulata; family Chlamyphoridae; genus Cabassous; species Cabassous unicinctus. Next base: position 7,127 of record JAQZBX010059111.1, on the reverse strand, counting down.
AAATGTTAAGAAACTATGGATGTCAAGAATAATTGGAAATGAAACAAAATGTAACGATTTGATCTCTCATGAGTTAGATTGCATATCAAAATAAAAACTAAGAAGAGATTTATATCTGGCATACTCTGGATGTAATGCTAGCAAAGGCTGGAACAAGAGAAGAAAAATGGCAAAGGGCAGAAGGGGAAAAATTAAAAGTCTGCGCAGAACAATGATTGTTTACTTTAAATGCAAGGGATATTCTTTTGAAGTAATATTGTGCTAAGTGTTAAGCCAAAACCAAAATTATATGAATGGAAAGAAAGTAAAGGCTTTGAGTCCCAGTGGATTTTTTAAATTCCTGTGGAAAGTTTGATGGGATGTCTTTCTTCTTATAAATAAACTATTGTGGTTTTAAGACATGTGTTGCGTCTTGGTTTATTTAATTCCGAATAGCAGAAAAAAAGAATCACTTGGTGGGTAATACACAATATATTGGCATTCAAAGTAAATACAACAGATCATGTTTAAATTAAAAATGGCCTGCTTTAGTATGAAAGCCAAAATGCAACATAAAAAAGACATTGTGGTTGTAAAGAAAATCCATTCTTTATAAAAATGATTTAAACTAACGGATGGCATGGAAATGTTCCTGATTGAATAGATAATTCAACCTAGTCAGTTTTATTTCAATATCAGTAAATATTTTCCCTATTTTTCAAGAGGGTAAATATACAGTTCCATTTTCAAAATCATTAAAAGAGAGATGGTTTTGGGTGTGTACTACCTAAAATCTTCATCTAATTCACATTCCAAATTTTCCTCAGTTTCACCGACATGTATCAAAGCAACCTGTAATAAACTTGGCCTAGAAATAGGCATCATATATGATTTTTTCCTATTTGAAAAACGTTTTCTTTTTTTACAGTTACAAAAACTCGGACTTCATTTTAATTTTTAATGAACTTTTATGCCAGTGGTCCTTGGAAATACCAATATTTAATGGTGTTTTCAGTTATCTTAGTTCAACTTCTCCTGAGCCTTCTGAAGCATATATCTTCAAGGTTTCCACATCAAATTGGAGATGTTTAAAACTATACACATAAAAATAACCTATGGAGAGAACCAAGAGGGGGTTTCAAATTCCAGGAAAATTTTTAAAAATGATATTTAACTGACACCAGGAAAATGGTATTTCCAAATTTAAAAATTTTGGCAGCCTAAGAGAATCAATACCTGACAGAATGTAGAATCCAGGCATCCTCACTAAACTGTGACTAGGTATTTTTTATCCATATTTTTTCCTTTATGGGTTTAATAAAAGTTTGCTGACTATTTTACTGTTTATTCAAGGGGGTGGGGAATACATGAAAACAGGAAAGGATACTTGCACACACACACACACACACACACACACA
>JAQZBX010059110.1:0-17597 GCA_029593785.1 Cabassous unicinctus | reverse complement strand
CTCTTTGTAGTATGTACTTTTCTTTTGCTGCTTTCAAATTTTGCTTAATTTTGGGTTTCATCAATTTGAATCTTATATGCCTAGGTGCGATTTTCTCTAATTTTATTATTTATTTTATTCTTTTTTTTTTTTTTTAAAGGGGAGAGCATGAATGCAGTCCCTCATTACCACAAATTATGCAGCTGAGTTTCCCACATTTGAGGAAATTGCAGGGCTTAGTACAATGGATAAGCCTTGCCCTAGGAACACCACCTTTGTGATCATGGCATCTGCCCTGCAAGGTAAGTGTTCTGTTTTAATCTTGGCTTTCATTGAGCTTCTTGGATTTGTAAGTTTAGATTTATCAACAAATTGTAAAATTTTACAATTTGTAAAATTTACAAATTGTAAAATTTTCAGCCATTATTTCCTTAAATGTTTTTCCTGCCCTCTTCTTTCCATCCTCTCTATTTGGGTTCTATTTAATTGTGTGTTGCCCCAGTTACTATTGTCAAAAATTTTTGTTCATTTTTAAAATCTTTTCTTCCTGTTTTTGAGATAATAATGTTATTGATCTCTCTTTAAGTACACTATTTTTTCTTCTGCATGTCAATTCTGAAATTGTTGCCTATTCAATTATCATTTTCAGATATTGTATTTTGTTGCTCTAGAATTTTCAGTTATTTTACAGTTTCCACTTCTCTGTTGATTTCCCTATTTATCCACTCATTAATATCATGCTTATCTTTAACTCTTTGGACACATTTTCTTTAATGTTTGAGCATATTTATAGTATTGTCTTGCAGTTTTTAGCTAGTCAATCCAACCCTTGACCTACTTCAAGTTAGTTTCTGTTGAAATTGACAGACTCATGAGTGTGAGTCACATATTCCCAATTTTTTGTATAATAAATTTTGGTTGAAAATTGGACACTGTAGCAACTCAGGAATCTGTTTTGTTCTTCTGAGGAGTGTTGTTTTTTGTTCTCATAGTCTGTAACTTGCTTGGTCTGAATTCCCCTCAGCATGTGGCAACTGATGTCTCTGATCAAAATTTTGGCTTTCAGTTGCTGTATTTTTTTAGCCAGCAACTGTATAGTTTATTGTTTAATCAAGGATATGGAAGCACTTTTACTGGGGCTCATCTTTTTTGTGGTTTCTTTGCTATTTTTGGGTTCCTCCCAGTAAATGTGCAGTTGTTTTGCCAGCCCTGATTCTGCCCTCTGATAACCCACACTAGCAGGTCTTTCACTCTCTGTCTCCTGGGCTGTGCGTAAGTTGGGTGACACACTCTGCCAAGACACAGCAAACTTGAACCTCTTACCAGGGCAGTTCTGTCTTTCAAAGGTCAAGTCCTCTCTAGATGCTGCCTTCATGTTTACCAGGCTCTGTGAGATCTCCCAAATGTATCTATGGTTTAATGATCAGCCATGGACTTGGCAGTTTTCTGTGGTACCCTTGCTTCCAAAATTTTGCCTTTAAATTTCCAATTGCAAAGATGTTCTATACTCCTATCATCTGCCCTCACAATTTGGTAGAGCTGTGGTTTTCTAACTTATGAAATGGGGGCTTTGGGGAGAACTCCCAGGCAAGAAAGGTACAAACTCATAGCTCTTACCTGATGTAGTAGCAGACTTTGACAGCATATTCCACTCAAGTTTCTGCTTGCCTTTGGTCATTTTCCAGTGTCTTAAAATATGCTTTAAAATATTTGCCCATTGTTTAAATTGTTTTCTGTGGGAAGAATTGTCAAACCTCTTCTCAGGTATCATTGCAGTTTTGCAGAAAAGAAATCATGTTTTATTTTTACTCACTTTCTGAGAAGAGCTACTTGAGAGCATAATGAAATATCTACCTATATCTATAAATACATACTTTAAATACTTAATATACATTTTCTAATGTATAAATACATTTGTTATTTAAAAGTCTTTGGTTTTGTTTTTTTTTACTGTATAGAAAAATACAAAATGGAGGAATCATTTTACTAGATATTAGAAGTAACAGTGTAAGTGAACATAGTTTTTTATACATTCATATGATAATCTTACACAGTTATATAGGGAAAGTAAATCTCCTTGCATCACCTTATACCTACCCCAAAAACAACCGCCAGTTGCTTTTGTGAATCTCTCCAGAAATAGTGTAAACTGTCACGAACAAGCCTGCAGTGGATATAGTTATATGAATATCTTTGTATGCATGGGAGAACATATATCTAGAGTAATAATTGGAAGCAATATTTCAGTGTTAAATGGTATGCACATTTAAAATGTTAATAAAAACTGCCAAACTGCCTCCAAAAAAGTTGTATCAACTTACACTGTTTGCAAAAATGTATGAGAGTTTTAAAACATCTGTTGTTGGGTAAAAAATGATACCAAATTGTTGGCATTTATGTTTTCATGAGTGGCATGTGCTTGCCCTTTGATAATTTAAATTGAGTATTGGATGTTTTCCTTTTTTTTTATTTAAAAATTTATTGAAGTATATCATTCATACATGAACATACATAAACAATGAGTATATAGTAAAAGTTGTAAACTTAGAAAACAAACATGCATAACATCAAAAGGGCTCCCAGGCATCACCCCACCACCAGTACCTTGCATTGTTGTGAACCATTTGTAACAAATTATGAAAGAGCATCATCAAACTATTACTACAAGCTATAGTCCATATCTTACATTTGGTGTATTTTTCCCCCAAACCACCCTATCATTTTTTTGTTCATAAACCATAAAATTTATCTGAGGTGTATAATCAATGGTATTTTGGTATAATTACATATTTGTGCATTCATCACTTCAATCAATATTAGAGCATTTCATTACGCCAAGAAAGAAGAAAAAACACACACTATCATAACCATATGTTAGCACTACTAATTACAAATCCTATGACGTGCTTTCACCATTTCTATTCATTTCCAAACATTTGCAACTTTTTACCAATTCTGCACAGATTAAACCTCAGCTTTCCATTCTCTAGCCATTTTCTATTCTCTGGTAACTTGTATTCTAGCTATTAACTCCATGGCTATGCTTATTATATTAGTTCATAATAGTGAAATCATGCAATGTTTGTCCTTTTGTGCCTGGCTTGCTTCACTCAACATAGTATCCTCCAGGTTCATCCATGTTGTCACATGCTTCATGACTTCATTTCTTCCTACAGCTGCATAATATTTCATCATGTGAATACACCATAGCTTGTTTATCCATTCATCGGTTGATGGACACCTGGGTTGTTTCCATCTTTTGGCAATCGTGAATAATGTCGCTATAAACATCAGCGTGCAGCTGTCTGTTCGTGTCACTGCTCTCAGTTCTTCTGGGTATAGACCCAGTAGTGGTATTGCTGGGTCAGTCATATGGTAGATCTATGTCTAACGTCCTTAGGAACTGCCAAACAGTCCTCCACAGTGGCTGTACCGTTCTACATTCCCACCAATAGTGAATAAGCATCCCTAAATCTCTCTACATCCTCTCCAACACTTGTAGTTTTTGTGTTTTTTTTCATAGTGGCCATTTTAGTAGGTGTGAAATGATATCTCATTTGTGGCAGTTTGAAATTATTTTATGAATCCCCAAAAGAGAAATATTATGTTTTAAACATCCATTCCTGTTGATGTGAGAGCCATTTGATTGAATTACATCAGCGGTGCATGATTCATGTTGTCTTCACCTTCTTGCTGGGTCTGATATAAAGGGAGAAACAGAGTCAGACAGACAGAGGAGAAAGGGAGCTGGCATATTTGATTCTGCAATGTGAGAGAGAGGATGGCTTAAACACAACCCCCAATAGGCTGGGCCCATGGAGCAGCTCAAGAGGAGACCAGCCCTGCTATATGCCTGATAGCTTACAGCTGAACTTGGAAAGAGAGGAGAACAGCTGACACTGATATAGGAGGCCGGAAAAGTGACTAGCCCTATGCCTGGCTGCTCACAGCTGAGCTCCAAGGGATAGTAGGTTCTGGAGGGGAAGGCAGAGACCTCCGCAGAGATGGGCAGCCATCTTGCTTCACCATGTGAAGCAACAACGCCAGGATCCATTGCACAAGAGGCGAGAAAGCACCTTTTATGGTGCCCTGAGTTGGACTTTTCACGACCTTGGAACTATAAGCTTTTACCCCAAATAAATACCATTTATAAAGGCCAACACATTTCTGGTACTTTGCATTGGCACCCCTTTGGCAAACTAAAACATCATTGCAGCTTTGATTTGCATTTCCCTACTAGCCAATGATGTTAAACATTTTTTTCATGTGTTTTTTCACCATTTGTATTTCTTCTTTAGAAAAATGTCTATTCAGGTCTTCTGCCCACTTTTTAATCAGGTGACTTTTCTTTTAATTGTTGAGTTGTGGGATCTTTTTATATATCATGGATATTAGGTCCTTGTCAGATGTGTGATATCCAAATATTTTCTCCCATTGAGTAGGCTGCCTTTTTACCCTCTTCACAAAGCCCTTTGAGGTACAGAAGTGTTTAATTTTTTGGAGATCTATTTTTCCTATTTTTTTCTTTTGTGACTTGTGCTTTGGGTATAAGGCTTAAGAGATCCCCACCTACTACAAGATCTTTTTTTTTTTTTTTTTACTTTTAAAACAAGCCCTGGCTGGTTTTATTAAAGAAAATTTTTACATGATTTACTTTTCGCCAGTCTGTTCTGGCATGCTTCTAACGATATCAGAATCACCTGGATCAATGACAGCCAGTGTACATACTCTAGTATTTTCCGCATTACTACAAGATCTTGTAGATGTTTCCCTACCTTATCTTCTAGGAGTTTTATGGTCCTGGCTTTTATGTTAGGTCTTCAATCCATTTTGATTCTTGTATAGGTTGTGAGATAAGGGTCTTCTTTCATTCTTTTGGTTATGAATATCCAGTTCTCCCAGCACCATCTATTGAAAAGTCTGTTCTGCCCCAGAGAAGTAGACTTAGTAGGCTTATGAAAAATCAGTTGACCATAGACATGAGGGTCTATTTCTTAATTCTCAATTCAAATCCATTGATCAATGTGTCTATCTTTTTCCAATACCATGCTGTTTTGACCACTATAGCTTTAAAATATAGATCAAGGTCAGGAAGTGTGAGTCCTCGGCTTCACTCTTATTTTTTAGGATTTTTTTTTTTTTGCTATTTGGGATCCCTTTCCTTTCCAAATACATTTTTCCTTTTCTGTAAAATAGGCTATTGGAATTTTGATTGGTATTGCATTGAATCTATAAATCAATTTAGGTAAATTGACATCTTCATGATGTTTAGTCATCTAATCCATGAATGCAGAATGACCTTCCATTTGTTTAGGACTTCTTTGATTTCTTTTAGCAGTGTTTTGTAGTTTTCTGAATACAGATCCTTTATTTTCCTGTTTAAATTAATTCCTAGATATTTGAGTCTTTTTATTGCTATTATAAAAGGGATTATTTTCTTGATTTCATCCTTATCTTGCTCATCACTAGTGTACAGAAACACTACTGATTTTTGCATGTTGATGTTGTATCCTGCCACTTTGCAAAACTTATTTATTAGCTCTAATAACTTTGATTTAGATATTTTGAGATTTTCTAAATATAGGATCATGTCATCTGCAAATAGAGCAAGATTTTCTTCCTCTTTTCCAATTTGGATGACTTTTATTTCTTTTTCTTGCCTAATTGCTCTAACTAGAACTTCTGGCACAATGTTGAATGATAGTGATGATAATGGGCATCTATGTCTTGTTCCTGATCTTAGAGGGAAAGCTTTCAACCTCTCCCCATTGAGCATGACATTGGCTGTGGGATTTTCATGTATGCCCTTTATTATGCTGAAGAACTTTCCTTCTATCCCTATCTTGTGAAGTTTTTTTATCAAGAAAGATTGTTGGATTTTGTCACATACTTTTTTCTGCATGAATCGAGATATTCATGTGGCTTTTTCTCTTTGATTTGTTTATGTGGTATATTATGTTAATTGATTTTTATGTTGAACCACCTTTGCATACCAGAAATAAAACTCACTTGATCATGGTGTATAATTCTTTTAATATGCAGTTGAATTTGATATGCAAATATTTTGTTGAGAATTTTGCATCTATGTTCATTATAGAGATTGGTCTGTAATTTTCTTTTCTTGTCGTATCATTATCTGACTTTGGTATTAGGATGATGTTGGCTTCGTAACATGTGTTGGGTATTTTTCCCTCCTTTTCAATTTTTTGGAAGAGTTTAAACAGGATTGGTATTAAGTCTTGAAATGTTTGGTAAAATTCACCTGTGAAGCCATCTGGTCCTGGACTTTTCTTTGTTGGAAGATTTTTAATGATTGATTCAATCTCTTTATTTGTGATTGGTTTGCTGAGTTCCTGTATTTCTTGTAGAGTCAATGTATGTTGTTTGTGCATCTCTAGGAGTTTGTCCATTTCATCTAGGATGTCTAATCTGTTGGCATAAAGTTTCTCATAGTATCCTCTTATGATCCTTTTTATTTCTGTGGGTCAGTCGAAATGCCCCCCTTTCATTCCTGATTTTATTTATTTGCATCCTCTCTTTATTTTTTTCTTTGTTAGTCTTGCTAGGGGTTTATCAATTTTATTGATCTTCTCAAAGAACAAGCTTTTGGTTTTGTTGATTTCCTCTATTTTTTTTTCTCAATTTCATTTATTTCTGTTCTGATCTTTGTTATTTCTTTCTTTCTGCTTGCTTTGGGATTGGTTTGCTGTTCTTTTTGTAGTCTTCCAGTTGTTCAGTTAGATCTTTGATTTTAGCTCATTCTTTTTTAATATAGGCATTTAGGGCTATAAATTTCCCTCTCAGCACTGTCTTTGCTGAATCCCATAAGTTTAAAAAAAAAATTTTTTTTTTAATTTTTAAGAAGCTTTAGATTACATAAGTGTTTAATAAAAAATATAGGGGATTCCCATATTCCCCACTCCCTCCTCCTCCCACACTTTCCCACATAAACAATAGCTTTCATGAGTGTGGTACATTTGTTACAATTGATGAACACATATTGAAGCATTGCTACTAACCATGGGCTATAGTTTATAGTTTACACTCTGCCCACACAATTTTATAGGTTATAGCAAAATTTATAATGGCCTATATCCATCATTGCAATGTCATGAAGGACAAAAGTGTGTCAATGTTATTACGTAAAGACATTTCTTACTTCATTTTATCCTTTGGCTTTCAATGTGATCTCTTATATTTGTCCATCTTTTTACCCTTTTGGTTACCCTTTCTGATAGTCTTCATATACCTCCAAGCCTCTCTCTCTCTTCTTTTATTTTCTGGCTGCAGAACTCCCTTCAGTGTTTCCTGCAGAGCTGGATTCTTGTTTATGAACTCTCTTACTTTCTGTTTTCCTGTGAATATTTTAAACTCACCTGGGGCTAGGCAGGGAGGGAATTTCTGAGTGTGGCTCTGCTGACAGCTGCTGTCTTATCTGTTTGAAAGAACAATGGTACTTGGGAGAGTCATGTGTCCCTCAAAGCTGTCAAAGCTTGAAAAACAGCAGCAAAGGAAGGTGAAGACCAGAGCCCTGTGGCCTTCCAAATTGCGCAAAGAATGAAACACTCCAGGCAAAAAAGAGTGCAGCACCAGCAGTGGGACCGAGGGGGATGTATCTTCTGAGTGGGAGTCATAGACTTGTAGGTGGAGACCCCAGTGCATTATCATTGGTCAGAACTGGATCCTGCAAAATTTAGGCAAGATGCTAAATACCTGCACTGCTTTAAGGCTTTGGAACTGAAACATGGAAAAGGAAAAGGAAAACCGGATAAGAAATTGGGAACCTGAGTAGCCCTACAAAACAAACAAACAAACAAAAACAAAACAAAACAACCAAGACAAACAAACAACAAAAAAAAACACTACTGTTTCTGTAGTTTTGATGCTCTGATAGGGCAAGTGGGTCCTGCTATTCCAGGAGTGTGTGTCCCCTTTGGCCTCTCCCAGTTCATGCTGTCCATAGTCTTTGCAACACTGGTTCATAAGCTGAGGCCAATGTGAAGGTATAACCAGAACAATCATCGAAACTTGAAGGAAAGTTTTTCCAGATAAAGAATTCTTGGCTGGCAATTTTTCTCTTTCAGTACCTTAATTATATCATACCACTGCTTTCTCACCTCCATGGTTTCTGAAGAGAAATTCACACTAAGTCTTATGGGAGTCCCTTGTATGTGATGTTTTGCTTCTCCCTTGCTTTCAGAATTTTCTCTTTATCTTTGGCAGTTGGCATTCTGAATATTATGTGTCTTGGGGTAAATCTATTTGGATTTATTCTAATTGGAGTATGCTGTACTTTCTGGACACATATATTCATGTCTTATATGAGTGTTGAGAAATTTCATTATTTCCACAAATATACTTTCTGCCCCTTTCCCTTCTCGTCTCCTTCTGGGATTCCCATAGCACATATGTTGGTGCACTTCATGCTATCATTCAACTCCCGGAGCCCCTGCTCAATTTTTTCCCATTCTTTTCTCTCTGTGTTTGTCTCTCTTTTCAATTTCAGCTGTTCTGTCCTCTACATCACTGATTCTTTCTTCCATGATTTCAAACCTGCTGTTGTGTGCCCTTATTGTATTTTTAATCTCACTTATTGTGTCTTTCATTCCTATAATCTCTTTTATTTTTCTATCCAAGGTTTCAAATTTTTCTTTGTGCTCACCCAGTGTCTTTTTTTTGGTGGGGGGGCAAACTTGGGAAGCACGGGCAGCTCTGGGGCCCCCATGGCTCCAGGACAACCTTCAGCTACTGCTCCCCTGAGGCCTGGCCTGGTGTTTCCTAGAACTTTACAATGAACCCATTGCTTGAGGTACTTTAAGTAGGTCTCTGTTCCCAGTCCCTCCCAACCACAAAATCTCTGCCTGGAGCACTTGGGAAAGAAAAAAGACCTTCCAGACTTGAGCAGGGAGGTTGAAGAGATGGATAAGGATGGCAGGGCGAGAAGAAACTAGAGAGGTGTCTGGTCGCCCTCTCCGTGATCTCTGCCCAGATATCACCTGGAGGTTGGACATCAGAAGGACCACTTCTGAAACCTCTGTCCTTGCTATGGGTGCTATGAAAGGAAGAAGGGTGGGAAAAATGCTCCCAGTTGTTGACTCTCTCGGGCAACTTATCCTCAGGGTTTAAGTGTGTTACTTCCTTTGCAGTTAATATTCTTATTATTACCATTTAACTAAGGTAGAAACCAGGGCTCAAAGAGGTTAAGAACCTGCCTAAGGCCACACAGTTCCAGTGTCTTTTGTCTTTTTAATGTCTTATTTCTTTAGCCTTCAACTCCATGATTTGATTTAGGAGATTTGTATGAACCTCATTGATTAGTTGTTTCAAGTCCTGTGTCTTATCTGGAGCTTTGATTTGTTCCTTTGCCTGAGTCATATCTTCCATTTTCTTACCATGTCTTGTAATTTTTTGCTGATGTCTAGGCATCTGATTGTGATGCTGAGTTTATTCTGATGTTCACTTTCTCTCTCTTGCCTAGGGATTTACAGTTAAATAGCTGTCTGCTATCACTGTTCTTTGACTCTTGATTCAACTTATTCTAGATATTTAAGGTTGCCCCTGTTGAAAGGCTCAAATCAGGGATAAGACCCAGTAATGGGGTGCAGGCCAGTTTCCAAAGTCCTTGGATAGGGGGACAGTAAAGACACCTGATTGCCTATTTATTTATTTATTTTATTTTATTTTATCTTCCCCTTTTCATTCACTTTTCTGGCTTGCCAGCAAATGGCACTATTTGGCAGACCTCTCAGCTCAGACACCAGATGCTAGGGGGGAATGTATGCAGCGTAATTCAGGGGCAGGCCAGTGGTGCAGAAGTAATGCCCTCAGGGCTGGCCAAGACTCACCAACAAACTTTCTCAGAAGCTGTTCTCCACCCTTGGTTGGCCACATCCTCCCTCCCTCTGCCTCTTCAGCAGCCAGCCCAGGGTAGTAGGGAAGGCATTTAAGAAGACAAATTATCTTTAACTCCCTGCCAACTCACAGTGCAAACAATGTCACGGCCTCACTCGGTCTGGAAGTGTGCAACCCCTCCAAGGAAGCAGACCAAGTTCACTGGCCAAAATCTGAATTTGTTGTAGGCTGCATCCCTTCTTCTCCCCTTTCTTAGAGAAGAGGACCTCTGCAACTCCCTCAGTCCACAGCCACTGCAGTCTGCAGACTCTGTTTGCTCCAAAGGTGGGGGGATGGACACCCGCTGCTGCTACTCACGGGATTTTTCAGCCAGCTGAGACTCCTTTCCTTTGCCTCTCTCTCTTCTGGGTGGTGTCTCACCTTCCCCTGGTTTCCTGAGCCCCAGAGCAGCCCTCCAGACAGATTCCACCTGCCTCTCACTCTTTTCCTGGGAGAGAAGTGATCCCTCTGCTTCTCTAATCCTCTATTATCCCAGAAGTGGTCTGGATGTTTTCTAATAGATTTTTTAGAGCCATTTATATGCTAAGAAAATTAGCTTTTTGTCTGTCAAACGCATCTCAAGTGTTTTCCTAACTTGGCATGTCTTTTGATTTTATTCATGAAGTTTTCCTCTGCAGAAATTTTAATTTTTATGTATTCCAATATATAAATACCTTCCTTTACTGTATCTCAGTTTTGTTTTTGTTTTGAAAGTCCTGTGTCTATTTTAAAATTATTTTTTAGATTGCTCTTGTATTTTCTAGTTTCTTTAGAGTTTCCATTTTTATTGTTTAAGCTTTGATTTTTTTGGTGTAGCAGACTAAGTGTCTCAACAGCAGTAGTTGAATTGGGGTCAAATTAGTGAAAAAATCCATGTAAAGTAACATGAATTGGTGAAGCTGTTTACATATTTATTTGAGTAATAAATTAAAACAGATGCATTCCCTCAGACCATTCCCTTTGAGGACTCTCTGACATTTCTCTTCTATTTTTTAGCATTGAATGTAGCTGTGGAAAAATATGAAGCCAACCTGATTATTTTTCTTCATAGGTCACAGTAGAATTTATAACCATTTTTTGATGGACAGACTATAACACTTCATTTGGTATATTCCTATCTTCCTTTATTTGAAAGCTTGTGTTCATGTTATAACCTTTTTCTCTGTTATGATTTAAACATAAAATGTGCATGCTTGGATTTCCTTGGGCTGTATTCCATACATAAACTTTCTTTCTAATCTTTTAAACTCTTTATTTCCCTTAATTTAATTCCTATTTCTCGTGTCTTTTCTGCATGTCTTTGTGTGTGGTTTTGGCAGTGTCTAGTCTTCTTTTCCTGGCTTCCCCATGTCATCTGCATTTTAAAATTTTATTTTTCTTTCTCTTACCATTTTTTAAATTCATAACTTTCTGTTTTCTCATATTTTTCCCCAGAGTTCTTGTATCTTTGCTATCTGGTCTTATTTTGAAGATGCCATAATTTTTCATTAAGTTCTTTGATTTTTAATGGCAATTTTACCTTACCCACTGCAGTATCTTTCTAGAAGCATGTCTTATATGAGCCCTTGGTTGATCATATCTTTACCAACCATTTTCTTGCAATATTTCTTGATAGCTATTGATATTTAATATTTTTAAGTGAATGAGGGCAGTGTTTCCTATTTAAGTAGTTAGGTAAGAATATTGTAGCAGAAAGGCTGGGAAGTGAACTGGGAATGCAAATAAATAAATAAAAGCCAGTTTAAATTTAGGTTTGTTGTCGATGGAAACCCCCTAATATATACTTTGCTATATGGGAACAAATCTGCTTTGAGTTAGTAAGAAGTACCCAGAGCTCATGGGAGAAAATTCATATGACAAAGGTGTATGTATATGTGTGTGTGTACGTTTTGATTTTGCTTGATGAAAATTGATAGTTGTAGGACTATTAAACACTGAAAGTTTCTCTGCCATATTGATTGACTGTTTACAGCAAAGATGGAATGGCTTTACATTTCCTCACTGAGCCCTGCCTCTGCTTCCAGAACATGATGTCAAATGGGGCTCAGGGTCAATGCTGGTCTACTCCGATCTAGTTGTTCCAAATAATAGGTTATTGGTTTGACTTTGGAGGTATCTACTTACATTGAAGAACTCTGTTCTGCCAGCTCCACCTAAGGTCTTCTCTTGGTATTCTCCCTCACAGTGATGCCACTTTGCCATACTTGGGCCTCCTTTATTTAGTATGGTTCAGTATTATGTGTTTCTGAATATCATTTGTGAAGGTTGATTTCATGTGTCAACTTGGCTAGGCTATGGTGTCTTGTTGTTTGGTCAAGTAAGCACTTGCCTGATTGTTACTGTGAGGGTATTTCTTAGATGGATTTGCATGTGTTGTCAGTTGATGGCATCTACAGCTGATTGCATCTACAATCAACAAGGGAGATTGCCCTCAGCAAAGAGGGGAGCATCCTTGCCCAATCAGATGAAGTCTTAAAGTCGGAACTGGGAATTTTAGCAGTCAGAAAGAAGATCCTGCCTCTATTCTGTCAGCCAGCAACCTCTGGGGACTTCGGACTTGCCAGACTTTAAACCACCTTTATCAGAGTTTCCCTTTGTGGCCTGCCCTACAGAATTTGGCCATGCCAGCTTCCACAGTCACATGAGCCAATTTCTTTATAATAAATCTCTGTGTGTGTGTGCGCATATCCTGTCAGTTTGGTTTCTCTAGAGAATCCTGACTAATACAGAGTCAAAGCCAGAGGTTTGGTTTTATTTTATTGCCTTTTTCTTCATCTCCTTGTTTTTATTTAGTTTCAAAGAAAAGGAGGGAAGTAGAAATGACTTGATTCTGATGCTTTAAAACTGGAAATCTGAAAACAATTTAAATCACATGGAAGAGGTTCAATTAATAGCAAACGTTTTCCCAACATTTTGTAGTTTTAAGGCATTGTCTCATCTATTTCTAAGGTAATTCATACAATGTGTGGAGGAGGTGGTGCTAAAATTCCAATTTTACCAAAATGAAGCTAATTGTTCAAATCCCTTAAATGCATAAGACAATTCTGCTTTAGTGTCTCAGAGACTGTACCATATTCCACTCACCTTGGCTTCTCTGAAATGATAGCAAGGGTGCAGATTCATTGTGACTCCAAAATTGGTGTTTCTTTAATTTATACTATGCTTCCATTGCTATAATATTGTATAATAGTATATATTTTATATTATATAATATTTATATATTATATAATATAGTATATAATATTAGTAGAAATTAATAGAAAATATTAGTTTTAGAAATTTAACTATCATTTCAATCAGAAAGTCAAATGACGAAAACAGTATTCATATATTTTAAACTTAGATTAAATTCAAAACATATATTTCCATGTAATTACAGAACTCACACTTATATTTATGTAATATATAGTTCACCAATTTAAGCAAAATGTTAATTATAACATATTATTTGGCATATGATGCATTAAGGAAAACATGTGATGTAAACAATCATAAGCTTCAAAATACAGGCAAAGTGAAATGTGGCCAAAACAGGAAAAAAAATTGTATGGTATATTAAATTATCTCTAATGTTAAGCAGAAATTCAGGGTTAAGTTTGATTTGAAGGAAATTATATATGAAGCTTACTATTTTTAGGAAGAAATTTAGAATCATAAAAGAATGAATAAAAAATGTATGAAAACTTCAGTCATTTATTTTAATAATGGGCACTGGTGTTGATTTAAGATAAAAGAATACTACAAAAATAAATTACAACACTTTTATTAATAATAATATTGACTGTAATTTATTAAATACCTACTCTATGCTAAGCATGGGATTATTAGGTGTTTTATGCATATTACCTCTTTCAGTTAGATCTAATAAGGAAACTTTATTACATCTCTAAAAATCTGATTAATACTATTTGAATAGTGGTTTTAGATTTGAGCACCTTTAGTCCTTTTTCTTATGAAATATCAAATATCTTTCACTGTGCTCTATATAGAAACTCAGTAAATGTTGATTTGATAATATATATTCAAGAAGATTCCAATTTCTTCCTTAATCTGGCTCTGAGAGTTAAAAACACAGAAGTACAGCAAATAGCTTCACATGTTCTTGCTTACTTTTACAATGATTCACTGAAAGTGCAAACATCTCTATCTCTTTTTTTAACTTTATTCTTAAAGAAGTTTCAGATTACAGAAAAATTACATAAAAATATAGGGGATTCCCATATACCCCACTCCCTCAATCTCTCATATTTTCCCCTATTAATAACATCTTTCATTAGTGTGGTACATTTGTTACAATTTATGAACAAATATTGCAGCACTGCTACTAATCATGGTCTAGAGTTTACATTATGGTTTACACTTTGCATTGTACAATTTTATAGGTTTTGACAAAATGTATAATGGCCTGTATCCATCATTGCAATATCATGCAGGACAATTCCAATGTCCAAAAATGCCCCATGTAATACTTATTCATCCCTCCCTCTCCCTTCAGAACCTCTGGTGACCTCTATCATTTTTATTATTGTTACAAGTTCTTCCATTTCTAGAATAATGTCTACTTTGTTCCATAGTTGCAATCCTGCCTTATGTTTGTTCATTCCTCTATCTTGAGGATTTGGGGATGGTGATGTCCACTCTGCTTCCAGTTGAGAGGGGGCTTAGATCCCATGGGGCAGATGGATGGAACTGTCTTGCTTGCAGTTGTAGATACTCTGTTTTTAGGATGGGCGTTGTCCATCATCATCCTTTTGTTAGTTGTTCTGGGTGAGTCCAATGAACTGGAGAGTAGGTGTTGGCTGCAACTCTCCTGAGATTCAGGGCTCATATGAACAGCTAGAAGACTTAAGTATCTGGGACATATATTTAATGGGTATAGTGCTAATTATAGGTTCAAATGGGCAGAAGAACCACGTGTAGGGAAATTATAAATGAGTCTAACTCTGTTACATTGGGGAAATAAGTAACATATATTCCAAGGTAAGGCCCACTGATGGGGTGCCAATTTCCTGGGGCTGTCTGCCCTGCCTATAGTGTCCAGATGTCTCTAAAACCCTCAGGACCCCCTGCTTGAGGCACTGTTTACTGCGGCAGTCAGTGAGATCCTCCTGAGATGTGCATAAGTGTAACCTCTGGAATGACTTCAATCACTTTGAAATCTCTTAGCCATAAAAACTCTTTTACATTTAATATTCCTCCCTTTTGGTCAAGGTCTTTTTCCAAATGCATTGCTAGTTGGTACTTGGTAATTATCCATCGGTGCCAGGGAGGTCCGTCCCCAGGAGTCATGTCCCACAATGGGGGGAAAGCAAGGGAGCTTATATGCTGAGTTTGGCTTAGAGAGAGGCCACATTTGAGTAACAAGGAGGTTGAAAACACCTCTTTTAAGACAGTCACCATTTCAAGTATGTTTGAAGAATACATCTTGCCATTGTAGAATATGACTTTATATTTTGTCACCTGTGTTGACATGATGAAAAACTCTGAAGACTAAACAATGTCCAACATAACATAGGATAACAGTTCTCCCGGTGCTCACTGGAATCTGTTCTTACCCAAAGCAACAGCCTGTGTCCAATTCTAAGAGAAAAGCGTGGCTGAGTCTGAGTTGGGCTGGGAAAGCAAAACCTGTGATTCAGGCTTGCTTGGGGAAATCATAAAAATGATTATGTGTCCATGGATGAAGATTACATTAATTCTGGCAAAGATTTTTTACTTAAATTAAAGACCATGTATAAAGTTAGAAATGTATTGGCTAACTGTGCAACGCCATAAGTGGTATTTGGCACTTCAATGTTAGCTACATTAAATGTAACATAGTCATAGGTGGATGTCGGTAGAGCAATATGAAAAATTGATTTGTGGTATGAATGATGATTTCTTTGATACCTGTTTATAAAATTCATGGATATGGTATAGAAATAATTTTACAAATCATGGGTACTGTTGAATATCCTTATAAAAAAGACATTTTAACAAAATTCATTTAAAAATATTTTATTTGTTGAATCCATTTGGATTCTAGACACAGTTGCCCACACCCAAATGCACTAGCATTTTCCATGTCAAAATATTTTTTTTCCTGAAACCACCTAACGATTAAAAACTGTCTGTGTGAGAATAAAGGGAGAATTGTTTTCACTTCACTCAAAGAGTAATGATTTTTTATAGCTTCAAAAGCAGTTTTCAACTCTAGCTTTCATGGCAGGCACCTCCTTCTCAGCTCTTCAATTTTAGTACCACTTTATAAACATAATTATTCACTCTGTTTCATATAAAATAGTTTACAAAACAAAATTTTACATTGGAAATAAGATTTTGCTTGCTGTTCTCACTGGAGAAGTTCACTTTCCCCTCTCATTTACCAGGTAGCATTGTGATCATTCCAATCATTTTTTTGGGTTTTGCTCATATTTAATGCTAGCTAACGAAGGCAAGAAAAGTGGGGAAGGGAGTTGAATTTGCTCTGTCTTCCTCCAGTTTGTATATTTTTTGGTTCTCCAAAAAAGAAGCAGCAAAATTTCAATGATATACACTAAGTTCTGAAATTATTTTCCACACCCACAATTCTCTGACCTGTTTTGAAAGCTGGGCCATAGAAAACTTCATTCTATTTGGAAATCACAGTTAATACTATCACCTGTAATTTTTTTTTTAGGAGGTACCAGGGCTTGAACCCAGGACCTTGTATATGGGAAGCAGGTGCTCAACCACTGAGCTACATCTGCTCCCATCTCCTATAAGTTTTAAGCTTCACCTCTGACCGATAGTTTACAGATATTATCTCTAAGAATAATAGCAACCAAAGAAGCAGACATTATTAATTCTCACTTACAGATGTGGAATTGGGCTAAGTGTGGCCAATCCTTGCCCAAACCCACCCCCTGATTTGGGGGGGAAGGGCCCGGGTTTCCACCGCTGCTTCTTGGTTCCCAGATGCACCCTGCTTTCCACTGGAACCCCAAGTTCCTTCCTCAGTCTCCTGGATCAGGGCCCAGAACCTCTCAGTTTCTTACTCTCTGAGACTTCCACCCAAAGGGTAAGTTCCAGGAGTGGCTATACTTTGTGCATCATTGTAAACAAATGTGACTGCTCATTCCTTTTCCAAACTGCTCTCCTCTCTGATCTCATAGTCACCTCTTATTGTCAATTATATTTCTTGGCCTGGAATCAAGTTTCCTCTGTCCCCAATTTTTTTGACTCTACTAGACAATTCTAGCTCGCAATAAAATTAGCTTCTCTAAGACCAGCGGAGAGAAGAAATGATTCAAGTGTTATTAAAGAAAGGAAGATGTCCAAACTCTGACAGTATTTTGCATCCATTGTCATACCAAATATCAAATGAGTAATCAGTGACCCAGTTGGAAGTTGAACATGCATAAACTTTTAGGAAAAAAACAAGTTCAGAGGTTCACAACATGTCTGAAATTCACAATGTACCTTTGACCAAGAAATTTTGAATATAAATTTTCATGATGTCATACCTGTCGTTTGAAAAGTGTGGATTTTAAAATCCGAAGTCAGGGGGAGCAGATGTGGCTCAAGCAGTTGGGCACCTGCCTCCCACATGGGAGGTCCCAGGTTCGGTTCCTGGGGCCTCCTAAAGAAGACGAGCAGATGCAATGAGCAGAGACTACGAGCAGACAATGAGCAGATAGACGAGGGAGTCATCTCAGGGGGAAGAGAAATCTGAAGTCAGTATTTTCCTTCCTAATTTCAACACAGCT
>JAQZBX010059109.1:0-17595 GCA_029593785.1 Cabassous unicinctus | reverse complement strand
ATGCCCTTGGTTTCAACACTAAGCTAAAAGATGAACTAATCTAGACTCACAAATTGCTGTAGACCCATTTTGATTGAGATGTCTGTAATCTGCAGCTGAAAGCATTCTTCCTGAGTCAGGTATGGAGAATTTTTACTTTTTTTGTCAGAGTATTCACCAAGGGATCAGTACACAATTTGATATCAAAGTGACCATTTTTAAACATGAAAATGTGTGACACTGAAATGCTGAGTGTTTGTTTTTTACCTCAGATGCAGAGCACTGTGTCCAATGCCCAGCTGAAGAGTATTCAAACAATGAGAGAAATCGCTGCCTCCCAAAGAAAGTGACCTTCCTGTCTTTTCAGGATTCATTGGGTGTGCCTCTAGTCTGCACAGCTCTTTGCTTCTCTCTTGTCACAGCTGTGGTTCTGTGGGTCTTTATGAAGCATAGAGACTCTCCCATTGTCAAGGCAAATAACCAAGCTCTCAACTACATCCTCCCTGTCTCCCTTCTCCTCTGATTCCTCTGCTCTTTACTCATCATTGGCTGTCCCAACACAGCCACCTGCCTTCTTCATCAAGCCATCTTTGCAGTTGTGTTCACTGTGCTGTTTCCACTATATTGGCCAAAACCATCACCGTGATTCTGGCATTCAAAGCCATGAAACCTGGAAGAACAATGAGACGGTTGCTGGCATCAGGGGTTTCTAACTCTGTCATTCCTGTCTGCACCTTGATCCAAGTAATTATCTTTGAAATTTGGCTGGGAAATTCTCCTCCTTTCATTGACATAGACACACACTCTGAGCCTAGAAACATCATCATTGAGTGTAGCAAGGACTCTGACACTGCCTTCTATTGTGTCCTGGGGTACCTGGGCTCCTTGGCCCTGGGGAGCTTCACTTTAGCTTTTCTGGCCAGGAACCTCCCTGACATCTTCAATGAAGCCAAGTTCTTGACCTTTATCTTGCTGGTGTTTTGCAGCGTCTGGGTTACATTCCTCCCGGTCTACCACAGCACCAAGGGAAAGGTCATGGTGGCCGTGGAGATTTTCTCCATCTTGTCTTCCAGTGTTGGATTACTAGGCTGCATCTTTGCCCCCAAGTGCTATATTATTCTGAAAAAACCTGATAAGAATTCCTTGACACAATTAAGGAGTAGAATGAATTCCAGGAGGAAATAGAGATTGTAAGTTTATCTCATAACACTATCATGTTTTCAGGCATTTGAACAAGAAACTCCCCTTAATTTTGTATCCAGATATTACAAAATAATAGAAGCTGCTTTCAGTCTTTATTTATCACAAGTCTCTTGGTCATTATTAAGAATCCATGTATACAACTACCCTTTGACATTAAGTCTCACAAATAGGAGTTTATCTCAGATAAATGGCTATCCCAAATGTATTTGCTGCAAATTTTTTAGTATATTTTTATTTATCAACTGATAGATATAATATAAAATCATAGTTTTCATAAATTTAAGTTATACTTGCTTCGTTTCCTGTTTTCTTGATACTTTAGAACATTTTTATTATTTTAATTTAATATTCATAATAGATTTGAAGTTTTTTGTATGTAGGCGGTATTTTATCAATGTTTCTTCTCTACTAATGTTTACCCTCAGAGTGTTGTTTTTTGTTTTTGTTCTCACTTTTATTGGCTCCAATTCCAGACTTAGAAAATTATATTATTTAATTCCACCAAAATTTCTAAAATTTATTCTCTTTCCACAGTTCCTAGTAATGTCTATCTCTGTGAATTTTGTATCTCATGATATTTCATATAAGGAGAATCATTGCATATTTGTCATTCTGTGACTTGTTTATTTCATTCATTACATATTCAAAGTTCATTTATATTTAGCATGCATAAGAAATTTATTCCTATTTTGGCTGAATATTCCATTGTATGTAACTCAATTTGATTACCCTTTCATTTTTGTGGACATATGAGTTGTTGTGACTTTTGGCTTATTTGTATAATGCTGCTATGAACACTAGAATACAGTTTTCTGTCTGAGTTCCTGATTTTCATTGTTTTGATTATATACCAATGTGTAGGATTGCCGGGCCATATGGGCATTCTATCTTCAACTTTCTTTGTTTTTTTTTAAAGATTTATTAATTTTTTAATTTATTTATCCCCCCCTTGCTGCTTGTGTTTTACTGTGTCCATTTGCTGTGTGTTTCTTCCGTGTCTGCTTATCTCCCCCTTGCTGTGAGGTCCTGCTGCATCAGCCCACTGCGCCGCGTGGCTGGCCTGCTCTCACAAGGAGGCCCCGAGAAGCAAACCCGGGGCCTCCCGCATGGTAAACGGGGGCTCTATTGATTGAGCCACACCCGCTTCCTCTCAACTTTCTTTGGAACCACCCAACAACCATGTACAAGGGTGGCAATTTTTCTTTCCCCTCTCTAACACTTGTTATTTCCATTTTTTAAGTATTTTAAATGTGTTTTTTTGCATCTCATTACCTTTTTAATATATTTTTTATTTATTTTTAAAAGATACTTAGATTACATAAAATGTTACATAAAAAAATATAAGGGATTCCCATATGCCCTGCTCCCCACACCTCCCACTTTTCCCTACATTAACTACTTCTTTCATTAGTGTGGTATATTCATTGCCTTTGATGAAACATTTTGGAACATTGCCACTAAGCATGGTTTATAGTTTACCCTGTAGTTTACATTCTCCTACTCAATTCTGTAGGTTAAGGAAGGATATTTAATGGCCTGTATCTGTCATTGCAATGTCATTCAGGTCAATTCCAAGTCCTGAAGATGCCCCCATATTACACCTCTTTTTCCCTCTCCCTGACTTCAGTGCCTCCAGTGGCCACTGTTGACCATCAATGATATAATTTATTCTATTGCCTGTGGGACCTGGGCTTATGCATCCCCACAGTCACATGAGAGACTCTAACAGAATTTCATACTATTTATGGATATCTCTGGTTAATGTTTCCCTAGAGAACCCTGACTAATACAGCTTGGTACTGGGAGTAGTTCTTGAGGATCAGAATCCTAAACTTGGGATGTCTGAGGTGGTTCTGGTTGTTTGCATTTGGCTTTCTAGTCTAATTGGACTCAGGGTACTAATGACTCTGTTTCCAATAAAGAAATGGCCACTAAAAGTCCATGGCATGAGTTGGCAATGGAGATATTAAAAATATCACCACTGGATTACCCAAATTCCCTGCCTGAAGAGATTAATCCATGTCAACAGAAGAAAATGCAAAGGAATGTCCTGAGGTCATTAGATTGCAAGGCATTTATAGTCCTTCTCTTTACCCACCAACCCCCCGTCTTCTCTTCAAGACCTATTACAAGACTAAAATCAAAACAAGAAACTGAAACTGAAATACAAATTGTGACACATAAGGAAATATGCCATGATTTGAAAGAGCTGCATGATTTTTCCAACTTATATCGACAGAAATCAGGGGAATTGTGTGGAATTGTATACCAAGGGTATAAAATAATGGTGGAAGGAATATAAAGTTGGATCATGCTGAATTTATTGACATGGGCCCACTATGCAGAAATTCTGGATTGAACACTGTAGTTCAAAGGATTAGAAAGGGCTCTAACCATTTGTTTGGCTATCTGACTGAAACATAGACCAAAGATGGCCTAGCATGTCTGAGGTTGAGATGCCTGATTTGCCCAGGTACACAGTAGAAGAAGGGAATTCAAAGGCTTAGAAAATTTGGAAAGCTAGAATGGTTTTACCTTTTGAGAACTTCCCAGCAACCCCAGGAATGTCCAGAGGACATAACCTTAACCAGGACTGTGAGGAATAAATTTGTATGACTAACTCCCTCTTCCCTAGAGAGCTCTGTGGTTGCTCTTCTCTATATTCCTGATAATACTGTAGGGAGAGCTGTAATGGAATTAGAATCCTTAAACATTATGTGGATAAGTGCCAAAGACAAGGTGGGCATGGCTACCAAATGAAAGGCAGATCCAAAGCAGCACTCAAAATAGTACTAGTAGCATAGAGTTATGGCACTGGCTAATAGATAATAGGGTTTGTAGATGTGAAACAAATGGGCAGTCTACTAAATCTCTTCTGGATCTGTATAAGCAGAAGAGTTCTAGGTCGAGTGAACAAAACCATAATTCAAATTAGAGATGCAGAGAATCACAGCTGCTTAATCAATTCCCAGACTTGAGACAGTTTACAGAACCAGTGCCCTTTGAATGAGAGGGCCAGTTCACCTTGGAGAAAGATCCTCTTAAACTGCCAAAAATTTATAATGTTAATCTCCCTACCACCTTTCCCAAAAGATATCTATGGCATTTTACCAGAGTAACTGTGCATTGGGGAAAAGGAAAAGATCAGATATTTTGGGGCTTATACACTGGCTCAGAAGTGACATTAATTCCAGGAGACCCCAAACGTCACTGTGGTCCACTAGTCACAATACGAACTTATGGAGGTTAAGTGGTTCATGGAGTTTAAACTCAAGTCCATCTCACAGAGGATCCAGTGGGTTCCCGACCCCTTATGTGGTTATTTACCCAGTTCCAGAATGCATAATTGGAAATGACATAACTCAGTAAACGGCAAAATTCAAAAATTGGATCCCTGAAATTGGAGTGAGGGCTATTATGGTTGGAATGGACAAGTGGAAGCCACTAGAATTTCTCCTACCTAGTAAAATAGTAAATCAAAAGCAATATCACATTCCTGGAAGGATTGCAGAGCTTAGTGCCACCATCAATTATTTGAAGGATACAGGGTTGGCGATTCCCACCAAACCCCATTCAACTCTCCTATTTGGCCTGTGCCGAATACAGATGGATACTCTACTGTGTATGATAGTAGATTATCATAAACATAACCCGTTGGTGATTCCAATTGCAGCTGCTGTCCCAGATATGGTAGCATTCCTTGAGCAAATCAACATATCCGATGGTACCTGGTATGCAGCTATTGATCTGGCAAATGCTTTTTTCTCAATTGCCATTAATAAGGACCACCAGAAACAGTTTGCTTTCAGCTGGCAAACCCAGCAATATGCCTTCACAGTCCTGCATCAGGGATATATCAACTCTCCAGGCTTAAGTCATAATATTGTCTGAAGGGAACTTGATCAGCTCCCCTTCTCACAAGACATCACACTGGTACATTATATTGAAGATATTGTATTGAAAGGACCTATAGGCAAGAATTATCAAAGAGGATAGGGACTGGAGGACTCCACAAATGCTTAATTGAATAAGGGGAAAAGTATCAGATCCAGTACCTTCAACCTGAAAGTGGACATGCATTTTTTGAAGTAACTTGTAGTTTGCAGAGGCATGTGAACTATTATGATCTCATTGGAAGGCAAGATGGTGTTGGTTTAAGTGGACACTCACCATCTCTCTCAAAAAAGACAGTTGACTGGGCATAGAATCCTGCTCAAGTGAGCTGTTCTGGAAGCCCACAGTTTGGGAGCCTTTGGGGCATCGATCTGGAGGGAGCTGTACAGAGAGATAGGTTGCTCAAGATAAAACTGGAACATAGAAAACAGCAAGGAAATAGAACAGGAAGAAAAAAGTATCAAATAGAAAACTTAACACACACACAAAACCAACAGCTAAATAAAAGTCTAGAGCAGAGAGAGAAGCTAATCAACTGAATAAAGCCATCAAGATAAAAAGATGACCAGAAAGCAACAAAAAATTATGAACCATACTAAGAAACAAGAACAGATGGAGCAATCCAATGAACAAACTAAAAACTAGGAAGAGATGCAGAACATTGAAAAAATAACCAAGGCTGTCAGTACAAATACAAGAATCATCTTGCTGAAGTGAAGCAAGAGATTAAGGATATTAAGAAGACACTGGGAAAAACATACTGAAGAAATTGTAAACATACATAAAAAGAAAATAGATATGATGGTTATGAATGGCACAATCCAAGAAATCAAAAAGACCCTGGAATCACATAACAGCAGATCTGAACAAGTAGAAGAAAGAATTAGTGATGTGGAAGACAGTACATCTGAAATCAAACAGAGAGTAGAACAGATACAGAAAAAGATATAAAAAATTCAGCAGGGACTTAGGAATTTAAACGATAAGACAAAATGGACAAACATACACATTATAGGCATACCAGAGGGAGAAGAGAAGGGAAAGGGAACAGAAGGAGTGTTGAAGGAAATAATGGCTGAATATTTCCCAACCCTATTGAAGGAGATGAACATACATGTCCAGGAAGCACAGTGCACCCAAAACACTATATATCCCACAGGCCAACTCCAAGACATATACTTGTCAAAATGTCCAATGCTCAAGACAAAGAGAAAATACTCAAGGCAAAAGAGAAAAGAGAACCATAACATACAAAGGAAGCACAATAAGATTAAGTGCTGATTTCTCATCTGAAACCATGGAGGCAAGAAGACAGTGGTATGATGTAGTCAAGGAACTGAAAGAAAAAAAACTTCCAGCCATGAATTCTGTATCCAGCAAAGCTGGCATTTAAAAATGATGGAGATTTCAAAATATTTACAGATAAACAGAAATTAAGAGAATATGCCAATAAGAAACCTGCACTTCATGAAATACAAAAGGAAGTTCTACAGGTTCAAAGGAAAAAACAGGAGAGAGACAGAGAGTTGGAGGAGAGTGTAAGAACAACTAAAAAGCAAAAAAGAGAAATAAAAACAACATAAGACATGCATAAACCCAAAGAAAATATGGCTGATGTAAGAAATTCATTTAAAGTAATAACACTGAATGCTAATGAATTAAACTCACCAGTCAAGAGACACAGATTGGCAGAATGGATAAGGAAATATGACCCATATATATATGTTGTCTACAAGAAACCCACCTTAGACCCAGGGATTCAAGGAGGCTGAAAATGAATGGCTGGAAAACAATTTTACAAGCAAAAAATAACCAAAAAAAAGGGCAGGAGTAGCTATCCTAATATCGGACAAAGTAGACTTTAAATGAAAAACTATTGTAAGAGACAAAGATAGACATGATATATTAGTAAAGGATTATCTTCCAAAAAGAGAGAACAATCATAAATATTTATGCACCTAATAAGGTGCCTCAAAATAAATGAGGCAAACACTGGAAAAACTAAGTGGAGAAATAAATGCCTCTACCATTATAATGGGGGAATTTAATACACCATTATCACCATTACACAGAACATCTAGACAGAGAATCAAAAAACAAACAAACGCTCTCAACAATATATTAGAGGACCTGGACTTAATAAACATATACAGAACACTACACTGAAATACAGAAGGATTTGCATTCTTCTCGAGTGCACATGGATCATATTCCAAAATAGACCACACGGTAGGCCACAGAACACCTCTCAATGAATTCAGAAAGATTGAGATTACACAAAGTAATTACTCTAACCACAATGGAATGTAATTGGAAATCACCAAGGGCCAGAGAAACAGATTAGGCACAGAGATATGGAAGCTAAACAACACACTCTTAGACAAACAGTGGGTCAAGAGGAAATCTCAAAAGAAATCAGAAACTAGCTAGAATCAAATGAAAATGACATCACAACATATCACAACATATCAAAAATTATGGGATGAAGCCAAAGCTTTACTGAGAGGGAAATTAATAGCCATAAATGTGTATTTTAAAAAAGAAGATAGAGCTAAAATTAAAGACCTCACTTCCCACCTGGAGGAATTGGAAAAACAACAACAAACTAACCCCAAAGAAGTAGAAAGAAAGAACTAACAAAGATTAGAGCAGAACTAAATGAAATAGAAAATAAGAAAGCACTAGAAAAAATAAACAAAACCAAAAGCTGGTTCTTTGAGAAGATCAATAAAATTGACAAACCCTTAGGCAGACTAACAACAAAAAAAAGAAAGAGCAGATGCAAATACACAAAATAAGGAATGAAGAAGGGGATATCACTACTGACCCCACCAAAATAAAGAGTTTCATTAGCAGATATTTTGAAAAATTATATGCCAACAAGAATAATAATTTAGAGGAAATGGACAAATTCCTAGAAACTCACAAATAGCCTACATTGACAAAGAAGAAATTGATGAATACAACAGTCCAATAACAACTAGATAGACTCAGTCATCAAAACCTTCCCAACTAAGAAGTGCCCAGGACCACATGGCTTCACAGGTGAATTCTACCAAACATTCCAGAAAGAGCTAACACCAATTCTGCTTAAGCTCTTCCAGAAAATAGAAGTAGAAGGAACATTGCCACACTCATTCTATGATGCCAAAATTACCCTAATACCAAAGCTAAACAAAGATACCACAAGAAAGGTAAATTACAGACCAATTTCTCTAATGAACCTAGATTCTAAAATCCTCAACAAAATACTTGATAATCACATTCAACAACATACCAAAAGAATTATACACCATGACCAATTGGGATTCATCCCGGGTATGCAAGGATGGCTCAACATTAGAAAATCAATCAATGTAATACACCACATAAAAAGACTGAAAGAAAAAAAAATCTCATGATCATCACTATAGATGCAGAAAAAGCATTAGACAAAATACAGCTCCCTTTCCTGATAAGAACACTTCAAAAGATAGGAATAGAACGAAACTTTCTGAACATGATAAAGGTAATATATGAAAAACCCAAAGCTAGCATCATCTTCAGTGGTGAAATCCTAAAAGCCCTCCCTCTGAAATTGGGAACAAGACAAGGATGCCCACTATCACCACTCCTATTTAACATTGTCTTGGAAGTACTTGCTGGAACACTGAAGCAAGAAAAAGATATAAAAGGGATCCAAATTTGAAAAGAAGAAATAAAAATTTCATTATTAGCAAATGACATGACCCTATACAGAGAAAGCCCTGAGAAATCTACAACAACACTTCTACAATTTATAAAGGAGTTCAGTAATGTCTCAGGCTGTAAGATCAATGCTCAAAAATCATTGGCATTACTGTACACCAACAATGAGCAATCTGAGGAGGAAATCAAGAAAAAAATACCATTTACAATAGTATCTAAAAGAATAAAAAACCTAGGAATAACTTTAAGTAAAAATGTAAAGGATTTGTATACAGAAAACTATACAACATTGTTGAAGGAAATCAAAGAAGACTCAAATAAATAGAATGATATTCCCTGTCCATGGATAGGAAGACTAAACATCATCAATATGTCTATCCTATCCAAACTAATCTACAGATTTAATGCAATCCCAATAAAAACCAACACTGTATTTTTTAAGGAACTGGAAAAAGTAACTACAAAATTTATTTGGAAAGGTAAGAGGCCCCAAATCCCTAAAGACATATTGAAAAAAAAAAAAGAATTTGGAGGTGTCACATTACCTGACTTTAAAACATACTACAAAGCTACAGTGGTGAAAACCACATGGTATAAGCACTAAGATAGACACATTGACCAATGGAACCGAATTGAGAGTCCTGATATAAATCGTCACATATACCATCATCTGATATTTGACAAGGACACCAAGCCCACTCAGTTGGGAGACAATGGCCTCTTCAACAAATGGTGCATGGGGAACTGGATATCCATATCCAAAAGAATGAGAGAGGAACACCATCTCACACCTTATACAAAAATCAACTCAAGATGGATCAAAGATCTAAATGCAAGAGCCAAGACCATAAAGACCTTGGAAGATAATGTAGGGAAGCAAATACAGAACTTTTTAATAGGAAATGGTTTCATGAACTTCAAACCAAAAGCATGAACAGCAAAAGAAAAAATAGATAAATGGGATCTCCTCAAAATTAAAAACTTTTGCACCTCAAAGGACATTATCAAGAAAATAAAAAGGCAGCCTACCCAATGGGAGAAAATATTTGGCAACCATATATGTGACAGGAGCCTAATATCCTGCATATATAAAGAAATCTTACAACTCAAAAATAAAAAGACTAACAATCCATTTTAAAAATTGGCAAGTGATCTGAAAGACACTTCTCCAAGGAAGAAATACAAATGGCTAAAAAGCACATGAAAAAATGCTTGACATCACTAGCTATTAGAAAAATGCAAATCAAAACTACATTGAGATACCATCTTACACCCATTAGAATGGCAGCTATTAAAAAAAAACACACACACACAGCAGAATATAAGCATTGGGGAGGATCTAGAGGAATGGGAACACTCATCCACTGCCGGTGGGATTGTGGAATCGCCAAGCCACTGTGGTGGACAGTTTGACGGTTCCTCAAAAAACTAACTATAGATTTTCTATATGATACAGTGATTCCACTGCTGGGTATATACCCAGAAGATCTGAAAGCAAAGACACGAACAGATACATGCATACCAATATTCATAGCAGCATTGTTCGCCTTTGCCAAAAGTTGGAATCAACCCAGGTGCCCATCAACAGATGAATGAATAAACAAAATGTGGTACATACATACAATGGAATATTACTCAGCTGTAAGAAGTAATAAAATGGTAACACACGGGATAACATGGATGAATCTGGAAGACCTTATGTTGATTGAAGCAAGCCAGGCATTGAAGGATCAACAGTACATGACTTCCCTGATATGAATTAAGGAAATTAAGCAGTCTCTGAGAACTATTGTCTGACCTATAGAAGTACAAGAAAGAGAAAGAAAAGAGAAAGTTGTGAGCCATCACCCATATGGATGTAACCTATGGTAAAGTGATAGAGTGTAGTTGTGTATTGAAGGGATAGACAGGAGGGTAGTGACATATTGGGTTGGGTGGTGCAGGATTGACAGTAGGGTAGATTGGGAAGGGTGGGTTAGAATGCCCAGAATACTGAAGGGAGAGCAGAAATAGACAGGTGGACATGTCTTAATAGCAAGGGTGGTTCCTAATAGTGGAGGACAAAACAGTGTGTCATGACCTCTTGTTGTATGTAACTATGAATCTTGTCACCCAATGAGTCAAGCCAGGGGTTTGTCATGGGCCCTGGTGGGATGGAGATGGAGGAACAGAATAGATCAAGCAGGGAGTATTTAGTGTTCAGTGGAAATATTCTTCATTACCTTACAGTGATGGACACAGGACATGGTAAATATAAAAATTTATAAAAGTGTATAATATAAAATGTAAACAATACTATAAACCATTGACAGTGTTAAGTAGCTATGTTTCACTATCTTTATATCACTTATAACAATGCTACCATCCACATACAAACAGGTTTTAAAATGGAGTGAGGAAAGGGGGAGGTTGGGTATATGAGAGTCTCTTGTATTTGGTGTGTGACTTTGCTGTGACCTAAAACTTCTTTGAAAATTAAATGAAAAATAGTGAGACACTGGGGAGTGAGAGGGAGAAGGTACCACGGTACAGACTGGACACCAGATATTGCAGTGATAAAAGGCAAAACGTCAAGAAAAATTTTTTTATTATTTTTATTATTTATTTCTTTTTAATTTTTTCTCATTTTTTGAATAGCCTAATCATTTAATTTATTTTATTTGTAGTTTTTTTTTTTAAGTTTTCATGTATTTTATCTCTTACATTTAAACATCATTTTTTTTTCATTTTCCTATTAATTGTGTTTGGCTATTGTATTGACTTCATCTTTAAAGAAGTTCTGGATCACAGAAGGGTTACAGCTGGGTTGGGAGAGGATCATTGATGCAGGGTGTCGTGGATGGGGGGTGCATGGGAGGAAGTTTACCTGAATATATATAAAAGCTATATAAAATTGCTCAAATCCTCACTGGGCATGGTCACAGTGTCTGGAGAACCACTCAAAAAATCAGAGAATTCTGAATTCCCATCCTGGAGAGCTCTGCCATTTTATCCAAAGGAGTAGCAACAGTCCCCCAAGTGCAGGGGCAGTGTCTGGAAAGGAGGATGATCCACTGATCGGCTCTTGTTATTGATGACTAGCCTTATGAGTCTTTGCTCTTGAAATTGAAACTTAGCCTATTGTTATGGGGTGCCTAAGGGTTGCCTCCTCACAGCCTCCTTGTTGCTCTCTCTAAGCCAAACTCAGCATATGAATGCATTACCTTCCTCCCAGTGTGGGACATGACTCCCGGGGATAAGCCTCCCTGGCCGCAAGGGATTACTAACAAGTGCCAATGGGCAAGACAACTGGAAAAAGACCTCCAATAAAAGGGGAAAAAGGTAAAGACAAATGAGTTCATATGTCTAAGAGACTTCAAAGTGAGTCAGGAGGTCATCCCAGAGTTAAAGCCTATACACATCTCAATAGGACCTCATAGGCTTCCAATGTGGATATACCCCAAAACAGAAGGGCTCCTGAGGGCTCTGGAGACACCCAGGTCTTATATCAGGGTGGATAGCCCCAGAATTTTGTGCATTAGCAGTGGGCCCTACTTTGGAATCCTTGCTCCTGAGAGTGACAGAGTTGGACCCAAATATGTCTTCCCTGCACATGGTCCATCTGTCCCTTCTATTCAAACCTATATGTGGTGCCAGAGTTTGCAGGTGTACTTCCAGAGACTGGAGTCTTTGGGCCATGTGCCAGCTGTGCCCAGAATCTCAGTGGAGCTGCAATTCTTACTCTACAGCTCAGTGGACTCACCCTGGACATCTGGTGGGGAGATGATGATGGACAACAGCCATTCCAGGGAATGGAGAGATTCTGCAGCTGCAGGCAGGATAATCCCATCCATCTTTTCCATGGGATATAAGCACCCTTTCACTTGGAGGTGGAGTGGACATCACCATCTCAGATTCCTCAGGATTGGGGGAAGAGCTATGGACTAGAGTTAACTTACAGGTATTCTGTTATAGACATATTGTGGTTCACACAATGGAAGTAATTACAACATTAATTTGGAGCCAGTGGCCAATGGATGCTTTAGGGACAGGGAGATGGAAAAGCAGTTGTAATACAGGGTCTTTTTCAGGACTTGGGAATTATCCTTAGTGATATTGCAATGACAGATATAGGCCATTTTATATCATCATTTAACATGCAGAACTCTGTGTGAGAATGTGTGGTCTACAATGTGAACTATGGTCCATGCTTAGTGGCAAAGCCCCAAGATGTGTATATCTATTGCAGGTGATGTGCCACACTAATGAAGGATGTTTATGTGGGAGGTAGTGGGAGGAGTCGGGGGTGGGGCATATGGGAATCCCTACAATTCTTATGTAACATTTATGTAATCTAAGTATCTTTTAAAAAATAGAAAAATATATGTTATAAAAAAAAACTATTTTAGGTAATGGATGTTGGTGAAGGTAGTCCAAAAACCTGAATGAATTATCGGGGAATTTTACTTTTGTGTTTGGTTAAGAGAAATTTTGAGTTGTATTTATACTAA
This sequence comes from Cabassous unicinctus, assembly GCA_029593785.1. Taxonomy (NCBI): domain Eukaryota; kingdom Metazoa; phylum Chordata; class Mammalia; order Cingulata; family Chlamyphoridae; genus Cabassous; species Cabassous unicinctus. The sequence continues at coordinate 4,342 of JAQZBX010059109.1, read as the reverse complement.
AACAATAAAACATTTAATATATATAAAGTTTATGTTTCTTGTTTAGTCTTTAAATCTATAGAAATATGAACAGATCTATTAACTAAATAAATTGTGCCACTCTCAAGACTAAGGGCAAAAATAAATTAGATAATCCCTATGTGACAGTAGCTCCAGGCCATGGTGCATACAATGTTCTAAATTATTTGTAATATTACTAAATGATTTATAAATAAAATACTAAATTATAGGTTTTAATTGTGTAACAAGCATGACACTCTTAATTGTTTGTGCAAATATTTTCAAGCAAAGGATTTTATCTTCCATGTGTTCAACACTGAGGAACTTTGTTCTCCACTTTCTTGAAAAGGAAAATAGCAATTATCTGAAGATACGAAGCAAGGCTATCCTTATTCAGGTTAGTGCTCTGAAGACCTAAAGGATCTATCCAGGTAGATCTTTCACTATTAAATTTGCAGTATGAATGAAGACAATGGGATGAAGAAAGATCTATGGAAGACTGATGATTTCATGATGGAGAAATAATAAAATTGAATTTAGTTGGCACATAATATGTTCTCTTATGAACAGTGAATCAACCAGAAAAATGTTCCTTTGTCCAAAGCAGTGTCCCAAGGGAAACAACAGTTCTGTGATTGGAATAACAAGAGCCTAATGTGCTAATAAGCAGTGATAGGTATATTAGTCAGCCAAAGGGGTGCTGATGCAAAATACCAGAAATTGGCTGGTTTTTATAAAGGGCATTTATTTGGGGTAGAAGCTTACAGTTACCAGGCCATAAATCATAAGTTACTTCCCTCACCAAAGTCTACTGCGATGTTTTGGAGCAAGATGGCTGCTGACGTCTGTGAGGGTTCAGGCTTCCTGGGTTCCTCACTTCCCAGGGCTTGCTTGTCTCTGAGTTCAGCTCCTCTGCTATCTCCTCAACGTCATCTGTAGACTCTAGGCTTTGCTCTCTCCACAAGCCCAGATGTAGACTATCAGGCAATCAGTTTGTTTCTCTTCCCAGGGCCTTCTCTCTTTCCTCACAAGCAAGCTCCTATGTGTGTTCACTTCCCGGGGCTCCAGCATTAAATCTCAGCATCAGATCTCCATCATCAAAACTCCAACTCAAAAACTCCAACTCTGTCCTTTGCCATGTCTTTTATCTTTGAAAGCCCACCCACCAAGGTGTGGGGCTCAACACCCTACTGACAAGGCCCAGTCAATGCCCTAATCATAACATAATCTTGTCCAGATGAACAGTCCAGTTTACAAGCATAATCCAAAATCAATTTTATAATTCATAGCTATATCAAACTGCCAAACTGCTACAATAGGAAATCTGTAAATATATTCTCTGTTGCCATACTCAATGTGTGTGACATTGAGCTGAACAGAATGTGGTTGTTTTATTTGGAATCCAAGTCTAGCTGGAGGATCAATGTCTGACTCCATTCTACTGTCTTGTCTAGGACAGAATTTCAGCCTCACCCATCAACCTCCCAGAGACAAATTCTGACTTCCACATGGACATCTTCCTTTCAAAGATACCATCTGGGTGACTAAGCCAGCCCAGTAGATCATGATTTGAAAAGAAGATTTGAAAAGAAGAATTTTACCTGTATTTATCTTAAAGCCAATATAGTCCAGCCCTGAGCCATGAGATCACAGTGATTGCCTTACTATATCCTTAATTAAAGAATGCCTTTATTCATGATTTTAAAAGGGAAGTATCCATTGGGTTCATAAATGATGGATCATTACTGACAATCAACTGATGGGAAAGGAAAGGCAATTGGCACAGGAGATGAAAGGGATAAATTTGTTGGAGGAAAAGCAGGATATTAGTCCAAAGAGTTTTGCTGATATGGGTAGTAGGAGAAAATGGGTATTAAAAGTTCAAAGATGATCTGCCCCATAGAATCTAAGCCCACTCTCAATCAGAAACAGAGTGGGTTTCACCATCCGAAGATCCTCAAGATTGAGGAGTGAACAAACATAAGGAGGGAAATGCAAATATGGACCAACATAGACTTATTATTATTCTAGTAATGGAAAAACTTGTATTATTGCTATAAAAGCAGTGGCCACTAGAGTTTCTGAGGGAGGGAAAGGAAAGAATAGGTATAACATGGGGCAGTTTGGGGACATTGGAATTATCCTGCTTGACATTGCAATGATGGATACAGGCCATTATACATTTTGTCAAAACCTATAAAATTGTGCAGTGCAAAGTGTAAACTAATCAAACTATAGTCTATGGTTAGTAACAATGCTTCAATATGTGTTCATCAATTGTAACAAATGTACCACACTAAAGAAAGATGTTGTTAATGGAGGAAACTGTGGGTGAGGGAGGGGGGTGGGTATATGGGAATCCCCTACATTTTAGATGCAACATTTATATAACCTAAAGCTTTTTTTTTTTTAATTGAAAAAAAGTTCAATGATGTGCAGTGCAGTAAAGGCTTTTTTTAAGAAGAAAGAGAAGAAGGAGATGGACTGGCACATTCAAGCATATTTTGTATTCAAGGGAAAGATCCAGTCCATTGGAAGTAGATTTTGCCTTGGAAGGGCAGTTCATGTTGGGTATTTACATTTTTAAAAAAGTTAATTTTTGCTTAATAGGTTGTAATGGGTATAATAAAATTGGACTTGGCAATTATTACTTTATTAGTGAAGTTTAATGTTTGTTTTTAAACATTTATATTTCTCCATTGCAAGTTGTCTGATCAAGTATTTTGTTTCATATACTGGGGATGTATTGCTTTTATTCTTGATTTGGATTGTTCTCTCTCCAAGACCTCTCAGTATATATTTACTGACTTTGCTGTTTGTCATTTACTCATTTAATATCTGTATAAATGTATCCTGGCAGAAAATGTGAATGTTTATAAATTTTCTGAGGTTAAATCTATTATTCTTGCATATTGTTTCTCCCATTATTTTTCTGTTGAAAATTCTACTTCATTCCAGTGGTAGATCACTTAGTAAATGCATTGCAGTTTGATTTTCACATCTCTTTCTAATTGTAAGTTTCTGATGTTAGTCGTCAAATTTATTTCTAAAATTGCGTTCACTTCTGCTATCATTTGGAAAGCATTCTTCTTTACTAATTGAACTTAGGTAGCCTATAATCTTCTTGTAATCTAGGAGGTACACAGGCTGATGGGTGGGAACCTAGGGATCAGGAATAGGGCCATGGAATCCGGGACTTAGAGGTGCAGGAAGAATGATAAATCTGAGAGGGAGAAGAAAAATCACCCTCAACCAATCACCATTGACAGCCATAATTAGTAACAGGGAGTAACTATCCTGATGTTTTTAAATATATTATTAAGGGTGTTAACCACCTTAGGGGATGGATGCAACAATTCCTATTATATAGGTGTTTTAGTTTGTCAAAGGCTGCCAATGCAAAATATTGGAAATTGATTGGCTTTTATAATGGGAATTTATTAGAGTAATATTACAGATTTGAGGCTGTGAAAATGTCCATATCAAGGCATCATCAGAAATGTTGTCCTACTGAAGGTTGACTGCAGTATATCCTGGACTCTTGCTATGTAGTAAGGCAAAATGGCAGCCAGTCTCTGCCTTTTCTAGGCTCACATTTTTCCCAAGGTCAGCTTTGGGTGATCAGGCATATGGCTCATCTCTTCCCTCTCCTCTGTGTCTCCTTGCTTCAGCTTCAGTTGCTCTGCTGATTTCAGGCCCTGGCTTCTCTCTCAGTGTCTCAGGATTTCTTTTTCTGTGGCTGCAGGTGATCCTGGAATCCTCTCTCACATGGCTGAGTAAAAATGTCAGTCTTTCTTCTCCCCTTTCCTCCATTTATATAGGACTACAGTAAAAGATTAAAACCAGCCTGGGTCCTACAATCTAACAAAATTCTCTTAACTGAATCTAATCAAAAGACCCCACCCCAAATGGGTTTATGGACACAGAATTGGATTTGCTTTAAGAACTAGATTCTCTGGGGTATACAAAAGACTCAAACCAGGACAACAGGACAAGGTATGATGATTAAGAATGGTATCCTTTTATCAAATTTCAGAGTTACTCTGTGGTAGATATAAGATTCAAAACCAAGTTTCTCTGATGGAAAATTGTTTTCATTTAATACCATTTAATTATGTTTAATTGCTTGGCAAAAAACACCAATATTTTTCTTTACTTGAACTATTTTCTTTTTGAAATATTTGTTTGTCCTCTTTGCTCAATTTATCTGGGGTATTCAATCTGTAAGCTTTCTTGAAAGTGTAAAAACCTATCATTGCCATTGTCTTTTGGAAACATTGATTTTTTTATTATTTTTTTTTATTATTTTTTTTCTGGGTATCAAGGGGATATTTGTTTTTTG
>JAQZBX010059108.1:0-17602 GCA_029593785.1 Cabassous unicinctus | reverse complement strand
CTGTGTCTGTTTCATCTTTTCTCATCCTCCTCCTTCAGTCTTCACCAGGATTCGATCCTGGAGACCTCCGATGTAGGAGAGAGGTGTTCTGCCATCTGCGCCACCTCGGCTCCTGGTTTTCGGAGCTTTCGGAGCATCTCGTCTTGTCTCTCTCCTTTTACGTCATCATCTTGCTGCATGGCTCCCGGGCCCTGGCGGCTCACCGGCACACAGAGCCTGGCAGCCCATGCGCCTTCTATATATATATTTTTACTTTACCGGGAGGTCCCGGGGATCAAACCCAGGTCCCTCCATATGGCAGACGGATGCCCAACCATTTCAGCCACATCTGCCCCCTCAAATCTCTTTTTTAATTGAGTTGTTTGTCTTTTTATTGTTGAGTTGTAGGATTTCTTTATGTATTCTGGATCTTAAACCATTATCGGATATGTGGTCTCCAAATATTTTCTTCCCTATGCTTTTTTCTAAGATTTTTATCATCCTGGCTCTTGCATTTAGGTCTTTGATCCATTTTGAGTTAATTTTTTGCATATGGTGTGAGATAGGGGTCCCCCTTGATTCTTTTGCTTATGGATATCTGGTTGTCCCAGAACCATTTGCTGAAGAGACTATTCTTTCCCAGTCGAGTGGACTGGGCGGCCTTGTCAAAAATCAATGGGCGGTAAGTGTAAGGGTCTGTTTCTGAACTCTCAATTTGCTTCCATTGGTTGCGACTGATGGTTGAGCCAGTCCCATGCTGTTTTGACCACTGTAGCTCTGTTCTTTACCTTTGTTTTTAGTACAGTTGATTTAACTGTAAGTTTGTGAGATTTAATTGGCAAAAACGGCATGTTGAACAATGGCCCAGCAACATTCCTCCAGCTCCAGGAGTCCACTGACCTGTAGGCCAGGGCTCTCTAGCCAGGTTCCTTCCTGGTTACTTTATTCCATATGAGGTCCGTGCCTGCTCTGGAGGTTACCTGCAGCCACTGCACCTACCTGAACTCGGAGGAAACACTCCTGGACGCTGTGCGCCTGCTCAGCTCTTCCTAGCTCACGTCAGGGCTGGTGGAGGTTGAAGTGAGAATGGTGGCCTGGCTGTCACCTACGGCGATAGTGGGGGGCCGCTCCCCAAGAGTGCTGTGCTCCCCTGTCTGGCTAACGTGGCTGATATCCCCACAGCACAGATGAGAGCCTTGGCGCCGAGCTACTACCCACCCCAGGCCAAACCCGGGGTGCTGGACCCCAGAGCTGGCTCTCTGCAGAGGCCACCCTGGTTGCGGGTGGTTTCCTGAGGAGACCCTGTTCGAAGCCCTCACCAGACTGGGGCCTCCATGGGCCCCAGTCTTTGGGATTGAGACTGCTGGGGATAAGGATGCAGGAGGCAAAAAAATGGATATTCTGGGAGGATGAGTGGGAGTGGGGAGAAGAGGTGCAACAGAGTTCCAGACTGTTCCCAGCCCTGCTCCTCTAGCCCCTCTCCTAGGGCTCCTGTGTCCCTGCTCCAGCAGTCCCTGGCTCTGCACACCCCTTTCTGTCACATGCTGTTCCCTTTGTCTCCAAGGCCTCCCCCTGCCCTTCCCTCCCCAGTTGGCTCCCCTGGGCAACCTCTGCTCCTTCCAGGCCAGCTCAGCACCAGCCCCGCAGGGGCGGGGCCTCACACCTTACAGGTGAGCATCATCAAGGCTGTGTGTGGGGAGGCCTGGAGGAGGAGGAGAGCCAGGACAGGGCTGGCGAACACCACTGCCTCCTCACTGCAGTGTCCATGCCCAGGACAGAGGCAACTTTTGGTGTTTTCCATTTAAATTGAAATTTTAAAGTGCAGCCTGCCTCAGAGATTCCGCAGTGTCCCTAGAGCCCTGGGGGGGCATCACCAGTGGGAGATCAGTACTCCCTCCCCTCTCTCCCCCCGCCCCCCCCACCTTCCTCACTCCTTCTGTTCCTTGCTCCATCGTTTATTCAGCCCCCTTCTGCCCCAGGGTATCCCTGCCTGGAGGGAGGGGAGGCAGATGAGTCAAGGGATTCATGCTGGACAGAGACAGCCACGGAGCTGTAGGGGCACTGATGGGCGGCTTCCAGACAGAGGCAGGAAACCCGCATTCCTGCCTGGGACCAGAGTGGGTGAGAGCTCAGGCCTACCCCCTACCCCCAGGGGCATTTTGCCTTCCAACATCCTTTCTTTAGGCACAGAAGGGGCAGAGAGTTCTGGTAACCTTGGGCGGTTATCTGTCAGTGACTCAACTTCCCCAGCCATCAAATGGGTCCAGGGACACCTGCCTTGGCAGGGAAGGCGGGTATGACTCGCCTGTGACTCTGCGCAGTCCCTGCCTCATGGGCAGCCTGCCAAGACCGTGGCTCCTCGTGGCCTCCACCCTCTGCCACCAGCAAGGGGCAGGGACATGCAACCAGGGGTCTGCCCTTCAGCCCACGTGCCCGTCCACTGGCGGCTCCAGGGAGGAGGGCAGGGGACCGACCGAGACCCCTCATTCGGGCCCCAGGTGGTCCCCACGCCCGGCCCTGGCGTGGAGCCTCTTTTCTCAGGAAGGCCAAGTTTCTGAAACAGATAAATCAATCTGTCAAGAGGGCAGCCTGGGAGAAAGCATCTCTCAACTTGCTCAGCCAAGAAGCTCAAAAGGGGAATTGTTCCCGGAGATAAAGGAGGAAGCAACACACACCTTCTCCCCGCTCCTCGCCTGTGGTTGAACCTGCGGTTGACTCCCTCGCCGCTCCCTGCCCCGCCCTCCCCAGGGGTCCCACAGGGAGCACCTGTGGGCTCCCTGCCAGCCCCCGGGCTCGGCACGGCCTCTTCCTGCCGGTGCCCGCCGAGGTGCCCAAGCCCAGGGTCCCCCATCTTAGGGGAAGGGCTGTTTGGCTCCTGTCCCAGTTCTCACTGGGAGACTTTCTCAAAAACTCCGTCTCCTTGTCTGTACAACGGAGGCCAGATCTCCCGAGCCATGGGCCTCGTCGAGGGGGCGAGCGGTGCAGTGCTGTGCAGAGCAAGTGACCAGCCCAGACAAACTCCGGAGGCAGTGATCGGAGCCCGTGGTCGGCAGAGGCCAGAGGCGATAATGAGCCTTATGAGACCAGACAACCTTTAGAGGCTCAAGATGGAAAAGGAATGTTCTGAGAATGAAGGAAAGGAGGGGGACTTTCTGGAATGTTCTGAGAATGGAGGGGAGGAGGGGAATTTGTGTTTTTAAGGGTGCTGGCTAAGAGCCTGGGCTCTGCAGGAAGATGCCTGGGCTCACAGCCAAACTTACTGCTTTACCAGCTGTGTGACCTTGTGAAAGTTCCTTGACTTCTCTGTGCACAGACTTGCTCATCTGTAAGATGGGCGTCCTGTGAGAGCTGTGTCTCGGCTCGCAGCGAGGGCTAAAGATGTTAATCTGTGCACCATGTGTCTGACATGCAGCAAGCATGCAGTGACTGTGGCTTTACTGTGAGAATGTTACATTGTGAACATTCACTTTGCACAGCTTTCCTCATTTAAACCTCACTGCCACTCTGCCAGGGCAGTATGATGGTTCTCACTTTCCAGACGAGGAAACTGAGGCTCAGAGGGCATAATTGCCTAAGGCTCTTTCTGCCTCCAAAGCTGTGGCTGGTTCCACCACACCCTACAAGCACGAATGTGGAAAGTGTGGTAGGCTGCAGGTGGTGGGGCAGGCAGGGTGGGGACGGGAAACCAGCACCCACCCCAGGGACAGCAGGGGAGGGAAAACCCCGGCTAACCAACAGCTTTGTCAAAGGTGCTGGGGCAGGAATTGGGAACTTGAGGAGCTCCCATTGGGACAGGCGGTTGGTGAAAAGAAATGAACATGAAAGGCCTCGAGGCATAGTATCAGGAGCTCACTGGCAGACCTGCGACCCTCAAAATGGCAGGTGGAACAGATGTAGCTCAGTGGTTGAGCACCTGTTTCTTATGTACAAGGTCCCGGGTTCAATCCCTGGTACCTCCTAAAATAAATAAATAAATAATTTAAAAATAATAAAAATAAAAATTTTTTGTAAAATGGCAGTTGATGGAGAAGCCCACCCCTGCCTCCCTTGTTGGCACGGAGAAAGAGGCAGTTGTGGAGGAAAGGTGCTCCATGGACATGGGGACACTGCTCCAGGGGGCAGCCCGGGAAGCCCTCGCAGGTGGCAGACCAGGTGAGTCACTGGGTCGAGGGGCCTCGGTGCGGCAGAAAGAGGAGGCGGCCGGGGACGCGGCTCGGCTTCTGGAAGCGCAGTCAGCACAGCATCTGCTCACACATGAAAGGCGACAGCCAAGTGTCATCGGGCCCCGGGAGTGCCAGGATTATGTCATCGGCGCGGGGGCGGGGCCCATGCCCCCTTAACTTCCCAGGGGAAAAAAGCTTGCCACTGTCAGAAACATGAAAGGACTGTCAGAGATCCATGAAATTAGCTGCATGGATTGTGAAACATAAGACTCAGCTCTGTTTGTTTTGTGACAATGTGGAAGCCACAGATGTTCTTTCAAGACGAGAAAGAAGAACTCCCAGGGACATCTCTCGGCCACCGCCGCCACCTTCTCCAAGCTGGAGAATCCCAGCCCCACCAGGCAGGGCCATGCCCACATCTGGAGCTCAGGCTGAGGGAGCCAGGGAAGGGACAGGCAGAAGGCAGACTCTTGGGGAAAGGAGATGTCAGGGGTCAGGGGGCAAGGACATCAGATGGGAAAGGACATCAAGGCAAAGATGTGTGGCTGTTAAGAACTGGCCAGGGCAGTCCAGTGGTAGAGGACCAGGAGGGACTTGAGCAAATACCATGGCCATTGAGGGCAGAAGGGATAGTGCAAGCTCAGAGCTGTGTGCCCTGCTAAGAGTGCCTTCCATACTTCCTTCCCAGGACTTTGGGGGCGGGGGGTAGCATTATCTCCATTTACAGGTGGGGAAACTATAATGCCCACTATAATGGGGCAGAGTTGGGATATGAGAGTGGTCTGTGTGGCAATACCCTGGGAGGTCACAGAAGTGACTGGCCAGGGGCCGCAGAGCACAGCTAAGTCCTGAGATGGGTTGAAGCGGTGAGGGCTTACCCCTGGAAGCAGAGGCGTTTCTGAGGTCTAGAGATCACGGACGCATGTGAGCAGAGGGACATGGAGTCCATTGTGTGCTAGACCTAGACTCCCAGAGAGGCACAGGTGAGAAGAAATGGCAGTCCACAAGGTTGGACCTGCTTGCTAGAGTGGACAGCACCCTCTGGAGCCCACTGCTCTAGAAGACAGTGCAGGCTGAAATTACAGAAAAGTTTCCTCTGCATAGGAGACACCCAAAAGACCGTGAAATGTCCATGGCATTGGGGAAAACGTGAGTGAAAATGCAAGGAGGCCTATCTGGGCTTGGTGGTCTGAGCTGCCCAGAGGTGAAGGAGCTGGCTTCCCCCTTCTCTCCCCAGGCTTGGACCGTGTGGTTCTGTGGGGTTGCCCCTGCCACTGGCTGCCGAGAGGGCCCAGGACCCAAGCACGTCCAGGTGGTGACCACAGGGAGTTTAGGAAGGCTCAGTCCACCCAGAGAGAGTCAACCCTAGGGCTGCAGTGGGAGCCACTGGGAAAGGCGCTCTCTGGGCGGGGTTTGCTCATCTGTCAGGAATGGGGGTGGGAGGTTTTGGGGCAGCTGTCTTGTTGTGCATGTGTGTGGGCGTGGTGGTGGGGGAGCATGGTGAAGAGAACAGAGCCAGCACAGGGGAAGTGGACCCAAGAGCTAGAAAGATATTAGGTCCTGGTTTTTGGTACTGGATAAAATTGTGACCAAATTTATTTATTTACTGTAACCCTAGATTTTTCATTTATTTGAGCAACTTAATTTACTTTTGCTTAGGTCTGTGGAAGTGGGCTTTTTTGTTCCTTACAATTAAAACAGTATTGAATGGAGTCAACAAAGAAGACTCCCATTCCAAGAACTAGAAAAAATGGAAAAGTCTGAAAGAGACTGTAAAAAAATAAGGGTAAAACATTTAAAAAGAATAAATAAGAAAGCAATCATAAAATAAAATGAGATAATTTGAATAATCGAACAGATTTTAAGAAATTAAAAATATACTAATTAATGTTGTCAACTCAGTGGGTCAGTGTGGCAGTTTGAAATTCTTTTAGAAATTCCAAAAAGAGAAAGATTATGTTTTTGAACTAATCCATTCTGGTGGGTATGAGGTCCTTGTGATTGGAGTATGTCAATGAAGCATGACCCAGGTAGACTCTCCGCCCTCTTGCTGGGTCTGATAAAAATGGAGACACAGAAAGAAAGGAAGCCACCATATTATACTGATCGTGCCGTGTGAGACAGAGAACTTCAAGAAAACAGAGCCCTGAAAGGCTCAGGGAGCGAGGCCCAGGGAGAGGCAAGCCTGGTTGCCCATGGCTGATCTCTGGGAGACAGTAGATTCTGGAGGGACAGGCAGATCCCTCGGCAGAGATGGGTGGCCATCTTCACCATGTGGCCAGACAACAGGATCATCAGTAAGCTGACTTTGGTGAGAAAGCATCTCTGAGGGTGCTTTGATTCAGACATTTCACAGCCTCGGAACTGTAAGTTTTACCCCAAATAAATTTCCCCTTATAAAAGCCAACCCATTTCTGGTACTCTGCATCAGCAGCCCTGTGGCAAACTAAAATAATCAGTTAAAGAGATGATCAGATTAAGCTGATGAAAGAAGTAGGTAGATCTGAGAAAACTGTCTTGAATACAACACAAAGAGATAAGGAGATGGAAAAAAATGAAGGTAGACAGAATGAGAAGGTCCAGGATACATATTCTCTCCAGAAGGAGAGAACAGTGAAGAAAAAATGTTAGAAGCACAAAATTCCAAATGGGTAGATAAGAAATAGATCAACACCTAGACACATCAGTACGGGAAAGTATGAGACCCAAGATTGGAATGGTCACCTAGGAGGATTCAGATCCAAGTATCTGTAATCTGCAAACCCTACTGAGACTCTGTTACCAGCACAAGCATCCCCTTTACTCTTTTATTTATTTATTTATTTATTTATTTATTTATTTATTTATTTATTTATTTATTTTATCAGGAAGTCCCGGGGATCGAACCTGGGTCCTTCCATATGGCAGACGAATGCCCAACAACTTGAGCCACATCCGTCCCCCAAGACACATCAGTATGAAACTGTGAGCAGGGCAAGAAGTGAAGGGACACAGGATAGAGAAGAAGGAATGATAACTAGGCTGGCAGCAGACTTCTCAGCAACAGCAATTGATGCCAGAAAGCGATGGGATAAAATTATTACAGGACTGAAGAAAAATACACTGTTGACTTGATCTTTGATATCCTGCTAAACAATCATTCCAGATGATAGTGAAATAAATACAGTTTTCAAAAACACAAAAACTCACACATGTTCAATTGAGAATTATTAAGTATGCTCTTCGGTAAGAAGTGAATTGAATCCAGAAGGAAGGAATGTGATAAAGGTAACAATAAGGAAAGAAATTAGTAAGCATTTTGGTAAGTCTGTATATGCATTTACTATAAAATCTTAATTACTAATTGGGGGGATTAAAATCAGGTGGCAGTGAAATGCTATACAGCAGTAACATGAAAAATGTTAGTTGAAATTGAAAGTGCATGTATCCTTTGGCTGAGTAGCCTTAAATACATGCCTTCATTATGCACATGTATTAAAATATGGTGGTTCAGCACTAAAAGAATAGAAGTAGAATTTATAAATATCAAAGCAGTGGATTGAAGGAAAAGAAAGGAATAAAGGGAATTCAATGAATACAGTGAAGACCGAATAAAAAAAAATAAGCAAAGGAAAAGCAAGTACAAAGAAAAACAAAATAAGATGGTGGAGATAATTCCAAATACCTCAGTGTGGCAGTTTGAAATTATTTTATGAATCCTAAAAAGAGAAAGCTTATGTTTGTGGGCTGGTCCATTTCTGTGCGTGTGAGACCTTTTATCAGTTGGATTACCTCAGTGAGGTGTAATTCAGGTTGAATCTCTGCTCTCTTGCTGGGCCTGATGAAAAAGTGAGCCATACAGAGAGACACACTGGAAAAGAGAGCTCTGCCATTTTTGATCCTGCCAATTGACAGAAAGGAGAGGCTCAAGGACCTGAGGGTCAGGTGAGAGATAAGCCATTTGCCTGATAGCGTGCAGCTGAAATTGGGAAGAAAGCAGAGCAGCCGAGCCTGAGAGAAGAGGTCCGGTAAGAGACAAGCTCTATGTCTGGTTGCCCTCAGCTGAGCTCAGGGAGACGGTACAGCCCAGAGGGGAAGCTGGAGGAGACCAGGCAGAGATCACGGCCATCTTGCTTCAACATGTGGCAGCTGACTTGGGTGAGAAGGCACCTCTTTTGGTGCCCTGAGTTGGATTTTTTACACCTTGGATTTACCCTAAATAAATACCCTTTATAAAAGCCACCCCATTTCTGGTACTTTGCATCAGCACCCTTTTGGCAAACTAAAACACTCAATGATCACAAAATGTCAGCGAGTTCTAGTGGGTGCTAGTGGTGTCTGTTCCTGCTTGTCCATCATCAGCATTTTGGTCCAGGTATTTGCCTTCTTTACTGTCTGCCATCACAAGAAGGTCAGTCCTCGAGGACAGAATATTCTGGCCCTTCTCACTTGATTCTGCAACTCCTGCCCCATGCAGGTCAAGTCTATTGTCTGATGAGGCTTGGAAAAAAATAATTTATTTGAATTAAATTGGACAATGAAAGCAAGGGAAAAATGGAAATAAGGTATAAGTCATAGCCATAATGAAACAATACACAAAAGAGGAAAATTCAAATATTAATGAACACATTAAAAATTTAACTTCATTGGAAATCAAAGATAAGCAAACTAAAACAGATTTCAAAATAACCTTGCTAAGAGTTGCAGTGAGTGTGGAGAGACTGGCACCCTTGGGCCCTGCAGCGGGGTTGTAAATTGCTTCAAATCAAACAAAGAGTTACCATATGACCCAGAAATTGCACTCCTAGGTACATTCCTAAGAGAAATGAAAACACATGTCCACGCAGAAACCTGTTTATGAATGTTCATAGCAGCATTATTCACAATGGCCAAAAGGTAGAAACCAACCAAATATCCATCAACTGGAGAATGGATAGACAAAATATGCATAGGAATAGTCATTCAGCCATTAAAAAGAATGAAGTTCTGACACATACCGCAACATGGGCGAAGCTTGAAGACATCGTGCTAAGTGAAAGAAGTCATTCTCAGAAATCTGCATATTATATGATTCACTTATAAGAATTCCAGAGCAGGTACATCAATTGAGACATAAGGTAGATTAGTGTTTGCCTAGGACTTGGGGGTGGGGGAGAGTAGATGCGGGATTGGGAGAGGGGATAGCTAAAGGGTATGGTTTTTATTGAGGAAACATACATACAACTCAAAATCCCATTTTGACCACTTTCAAGTGTATAATTAAGTGGTATTCAAATATTATGCTAATATGTTTGTACTTTTTTTCTTTTTTTAAGTAGGGAAGTTGTAGGTTTACAGAAAAATCATGCATAAAATACAGAGGTCCCATATACCACCTTATTACTAACACCTTGCATCAACATGGAAAATGTGTTACAATTCATGAAAGAATATTTGGTAAGTGTATTATTAACTGTAGCCCGTCATTTACAATAGGTTTCACTGTGTTGTACAGTCCTATGTGTTTTTTTTTTTAATTTTTTATTCAAGTAGCATATATACAACCTAAAATTTCCCCTTTTTATCACATTCATGTATATAATTCAGCTCTGTTAATTACATTCACAGTGCTGTGCTATGAGCACCACCATCCATTACCAAAACTTTACAATCAACCCAAACAGAAACGCTGTACATTTTAAGCCTTGTTTCAGTTTGTTAAAAGCTTCTGGGAGCCATATACCCAGAAATATTTTGTCTTTTGCAATGGGAATTTATTAGGTTAAAGGATTATAGTTATGAGGCTGTAAAACGTCCAAAGCAAGGCATCATCAGAGATGCTGTCTCACCAAAGGTTGGCTGCTGTCAATCCTGGATTCCTGCCACATGGCAAGGCACAATGGTGGCTGGTCTCTGCCATCTCTTCCAGGCTCACTTTCTCCCGGAGCTCAACTATTGGGCAATCAGGCACATAGCGGTGTCTGCTCTGCTAGTTCCTCTTTTCCAGACCTCATTGCTTCAGCTTCTTGCTCTCCAAGAGCCTTCTCTCTTAGCCTCTTGGAAGGCCTCTTTCCATGTTGTGACAGTTTGAAGCTTTTTGTGGATCCCAGAAAAGATCATGCTCTTAAAGCTAATCCATTATTGTGGGTGTGGGACCCTTTTATTGGATTGGATTCAGTTGGGGGGGTCCCATTGGTTAGATTGCTTCAGTGTGGCATGACCCAGGGTGGGTCTTAATCCTTTTGCTGGAGTCCTTTATAAATGGGAGAAACATGCAGAGACACACAGCAAAATGTGGCAGAGACAGAGAAACCCCAAGAGGCTGAGAGAGCTGTCCTGGAGGCCAGAGGCTGAAATCAGCAGAGCACTGAGGCAGGAAAAAAGGCCCCCAAGAGGCTGAAAGAAATGAGGCCCGGAGGAAAAGGGAGAGACAAGCTATATGCCTGATCACCCACAGCTGAGCTCAGGGAGAAAGTAAGCCTGGAGGGGAAGGCAGAGATGGAGAGAAAGAACCCAGAAGCTCAGAGAGGAACCTGGGAGAGAGGAAGCCACAGATGGAGCAGCCAGAAGCTGAAGCAGATACGTCCATGTGCCTTGCTGGGTGGCAGGAGTCCAGGATCACCAGCAGCCAACCTTTGGTGAGACAGCATCTCTGATGATGCCTTGCTTTGGACATTTGCACAGTCTCAGAACTGTAAGCTTTTAACCTAATAAATTCCCAATGTAAAAGCCAACACATTTCTGGCATATTGCTCCCAGTAGCTCTTAGCAAACTAAAACACGTGCCTCTGTGCTCTGCCGATTCCAGCCTCCGGCCTTCTATCTCTCTCTCTGTCTCTGCAGGTTTTTCTCTCTGTGTCTGTGGCTTTTTACTTCTCCATTTATGAAGATTTCCGGTAAGAGGATTAAGACCCACCCTAGATCATGTCCTACTGGAGCAACCCAATCAAATGGCCTTTAAGTGACCAAATCTAATCAAAGGTTCGCAATAGGTTCAATTTAAGAACCTAATTTTCTGGGGTTCTGTATTAGTCAGGGTTCTTTTGGGAAACAGAATCAACAGGAGATATCTGTAAATAGTATGAGATTTAGAATATTCTCTCACCTGACCGTGGGGATGCACAAGTCCAGGTTCCACAAAGAGGTTGCAAACCAGGGGCTCCTATGAAAGTCCAATGAAGGTCCTTGATGAGTTTCTGGGAGATGCTGGCTGTCCAAAGACGAGCTGGAAAATTCTCTTTGAATGCTGGAATCACTTCCCCTTTTAAGGCATTCAACTGATTAGATAAAATGTCACTTATTGCTGATGGCAATCTCCCAGGTTGATGGCAGATGTAATCAGCCATCTATGCAGTAAACTCACTGATAAATGTCTTGCTTGACCAAAAACTGGGCACAATTACCTGGCTGAGTTGACACATTAGCCTAACCATCACAGGTCCACATAAAAGACTCAAACCAACATAAGCCTTAATTCCCTATTCCCTATCTACACCCCATCCTCTGGTATTTTATATTCTAGAGTCTGACCCTATGAGCTTGCTTATTCTAATTATTTCAGATCACTGAGATAATACAATATTCGTCCTTTTGTGTCTGGCTTATTTCACTCAACATGGTGCCTTCAAGGTTCATTCATGTTGTCCCATGTATCAGAATTTCATTCCTTTTCATGTCTGAATAATATTCCATTGTGTGTATATATCACAGTTTGTTTGTCCCTTCATCGGTTGATGGGCACTTGGGTTACTTTCATCTTTTGGCAATTGCGAATAATGCTGCTAAGACCATCAGTGTGTAACTATCTGTTCAAGTCCCATGTTCAATTCTTTTGGGTATATACCTGTAAGTGGATTGCCAGGTCATGTGGTAATTCTATACATAACTTACAGAGGAATTGCCAAACTGTTTTCCACAGCAGCTGCACCATTTTATATTCCCACCACCAATGAACTAATGTTCCTATGTCTCCACATCCTCTCAATCTCTTAATTTCTGTTTTGTAAATAGTAGCCATTCCAGTGGTTGTGAAACACTATCGCATTGTGATTTTGATTTGCAGTTCTCTAATGGCTGATGATGTTGAGTATATTTTCATGTGCTTATTGGCCACTTGTATATCTTCTTTGGAGAAATTTCTATTCAAGTCTTTTACCCATTTTTTAAATTGGGCTGTTTGCTTTTTGTTGTTGAGGTGTAGGCTTTTTAAATATATTCTTGATATTAAACTCTTATCAGATGTGTGGTTTCTACGTGTTTTATCCCATCTTATGGGCTGTCTTTTTTACTTTCATGAAGAAGTCCTTTGATGCATAAAATTTTTAAATTTTGGTGAAGAACCATTTATCTATTTTTTCTTTTGTTGCCTATGCTTTTGGTGCAAAGTCTAAGAAACCATTCAAGGCCTGAAGATGCTTCCCTATGTTTTCTCATAGGAGGTTTATAGTTTTGGCTCTTATATTTAGATCTTTGATTAATTTTGACTTAATTATTGTATATGGTGTGGGGTAGGGATCCTCTGTTATTCTCGTACATATGGATATCCAATTTCCCCAGCACTGTTTGTAGAAGAGACTATTCTTTCCCTGTTGAGTGGTCTTTGCCCCTGGTCAAAATTCAGTTGAGCATAAAGGTGAAGGTTGATTTCTGAACTCTCAAATTGATTCCATTTTATCTCTATATCTGTCTTTGTGCTGGTACCATGCTGTTTTGATTCCTGTAGTTTTGCAATAAGTTTTAAAATCAGGAAGTGTGATTCCTTCAGTTTTGTTCTCTTTTTCAAGCTGTTTTTCACTATTTGGGGCCCTTCCCTTTCCATGTAAATTTGATGATTGGCTTGTCCATTTTGGCAAAGAAGGCTGTTGGAATTTTGATTGGGATTGTGTTGAATCTGTAAATTGCTTTGGGTAAAATTGACATTTAACAAAATTTAGTCTTCCAATCCATGAACACAGAATTCCTACCATTTATTTAGGTCTTATTTGACTTCTTTTAGCAATATTTCTTAGTTTTCCATGTACAAGTCCTGTACATCCTTGGTTAAATTTATTCCTAGATAAGGGTACATTTTGTATGCTTCCATTCACTTAAACTTCAGAAACAGGTGATAGAAATTGTGGTAGTTTGAAACTGTATGTACCCCAGAAAAATATGTTCTTAAATCTAATCCATTCCTGTGGGTGTGAGCCCATGTTAAGTAGGACCTTTTGATGCAGTTACTTCAAATAGGGTGTGTCCCACATCAGTCAGGATGGTTCTTAATCCTATTACTGGAGTCCTTTATAAATGAATGAAATTCTGACAAGGAATAAAAAAGCCACGGGAAGCAAGAAACTGAAACAGAACCCAGAAGAGAAGGAAGATACTAGGAGACCCCACCATGTACATTGCCATGTGACCGAAGAACAAAGTATCACCAGTAGCCAGCCACAGAATGCCACAGTCTCTGGGGAGAAGGCATCATCTCATTGATTCTTTGATTTGGATATTTCCTTGGCCTCAAAACTGTAAGTGAACAAGTTCCCATCTCGTTGTTTAGGCTAAACCATTTCATGTTATTTGCTTGAGCAGCCTAGGAAACTAAAACAGTAATCATTGGTCATAGTGGTTAAGATAGTAATTACCCTTTGTGAGGACTGAAGCTGGACTGAGAGGGGATTCTGGGGTGCTATGTTCTGTTTCTTGATCTGGATGCTGGTTACAAGGGTGTGTTCAAATTGTTAAAGTTCATTGAGTTGTATACTTATGTCCACTTTTCTGTTATGTACATTACACTTCAATAAAGTTTTTAAAAAACAAAAACATATTTATTCCTAGATATTTGATTTTTTGAGTTGCTATTGTAAATGGAATTGTTTCTTGATTCCTCTTCAGATTGTCCAATAGTAGTGCACAGAAACACTACTGATTTTTGCATGTTGATCTTATACCCTGTCACTTTGCTGAACTCATTTATTTGCTCTAGTAGCTTTGTTGAGGACTTTTGCATCTATATTCATAAGGGATATTGGTCTGTAATTTTCTTCTCTTGTGATATCTCCATCTGGATTTGGAATTAGGATCATGTTTGCCTCATAAAATGAGTTAGGATGTGTTTTCTTCTCTTCAATTTTTTTGGGAGAGTTTGAACAGGAATGCTGTAAATTATTAAAATGTTTAGTAAAATTCACCAGTGAAGCCACCTGGTCCTGGGATTTTCTTTGCTGGGAGGTTTTTGATTACTGATTCAATCTTTTTACTTGTTATTGGTTTGTTGAGATCTTCTATTTCCTCTTGAGTCATTGTAGTTGGCTTGTGTGTTTCCTGGTTTAATCTATGTTTTCTAATCTTTTGGGGTACAGTTGTTTATAGTATCCTCATACTCTTTTTATTTTGGTGGGGTTGGTAGTAATGTCTCCACTTTCACTTATGATTTTAGTTATTTGTGACCTCTCTTCGCTTCTTCATCAGTCTAGATAAAAGTTTGTTGATTTTTTTGTCTATTCTCTCTATTATTTTTTTATTCTCTATTTCATCTATCTCTGCTCTAATCTTTGTTGTTTCCTTCCTTCTGCTTGCTTTGGGTTTAGTTTGCTCTTCTTTTCCTAAATCCTACAGTTTTGAGATTAGGTCTCTGATTTGAGATCTTTCTTCTTTTTTAATGTAAGCCATTAGAGCTATAAATTTCCCTCTCAGAATACTGCCTTTGCTGTATTCCATACATTTTGGTATGTTGTGTTTTCATTTTCAATTCACCTCAAGATGTTTCCTAATTTCCCTTCTGATTTCTTCTCTGACACATTGGTTAAGAGTGTGTTGTTTAATTTCCACGTATTTGTGAATTTTCCACTGCTCCCTCTGTTATTGGTTTCTAGCTTCATTCCATCGTGGTTAGAGAAGAAACATCATATGGTTTCAATATTTTTAAATGTACTGAGATTTGTTTTGTGACCTAACATATGTTCTATCCTGGAGAATGGTCCATGTGAACTAGAGAAGAATGTGTATTCTGTTGCCATTGGGTCAAGTGTTCTATATATGTCTCTTAGGTCTGGCTAGTTTAGAGTATTGCTCAAGTCTTTTGTTGCCTTAATGATCTTCTGACTAGGTGTTTTATCCATTATTTAATATGGTTTATTGAAGTCTCCTACCATTAATGGTAGAACTCTCTGTTTCTTTCTTTAAATCTGTCAATATTTGCTTCATATATTTTGGGGCTCTGCCACTAGGTCCATATATATTTATAATTGTTACATCATCTTGTTGACTTGATCTCTTTACCAGTATATAGTGGCCTTCTTTGTCCATTGTAAAAGTTTTTTTTTTTTTTTTTTTTTAACGTAAAGTCCATTTTATATGATAGTAGTACAACTACTCCAGCTCTCCTTTGGTTACTATTTAATGACATATTTCTCCATTCTTTCACTTTCAACCTACTTGTGTCTTTGAATTTAAGATGAGTCTCTTGTAAGCAGTATAGAGTTGGGTCATGTGTTTTTATCCAGTCTACCAATCTCTGCCTTTGACTGGAGTGTTTCATCCATTTACATTTAAAGTGACTAATGATAATGCAGGACTTCTTTCTGCTTTTTTGTTATTTGGTCTCTGTAAGTCTTTAACCTTTTTCTGTCCCTCAAATTAATGCCTACTTTCAGGTCTATTTTATTTTTTGTAGTGTGTCATTTTGGGTTCCTTCTGTATATATGTATCAGATATATTATTTTTGGTTATCATATGACTTAAACTTAACATCCTAAAACTATAACGATCATGTTTGATTTGATACCCGTTTAACTTCAATAGCATATGCAAACTATGTTCCTATACCCCTCTGATCCCTCACCTTTTTGTTGTACTTGCTACAGATTATATACTTACACATTATATTTCCAAAACCATAGATTTATCATTACTTTTATGCACCTGCATTTGAGAACATGTGAGACATAAAAAGTGGAGTTACATACAAACATTGCAATATAATGGTTCTGGTGTTTATAACCACCCATATGGTTACCTTTTTTGGAGGTATTTATTTCTTCTTGCTGCTTAAATCCACTATTGAGTGTCTTTTCTTTTCATTCTGAAGAACTCCTTCTAGCATCACTTGTAGGGCAGGTCTAGTGGTGACAAACTCTCTCAGCGTGTTTTTAAGATGGTCTCACTGGATATAAAATTTTTGGTTGGCAATTGTTTCCTTTCACCACTTTAAATATTTTGTTCTTCTTGCCTACATGGTTAATCTTATTGAAGTTCCCTTGGACATTGCATGTTGTTTTTCTCTTGCAACTTTCAGAATTCTCTCCTGGTACTTGGCATTTGGCAGTTTGACTACTATGTGTCTGGGCCTGGTTTTCTTTGAGTGTTTTGTTGGGGGTACATTGACCTCTTGAGTGTGTATATTCATGCTTTTTCTAAATCTGGGAAGTTTTCCAACAGCATTTCTTTGAATATTCCTCTGCTGCTTTCTCCCTTTCATCTCCTTCTAGGACTCCCACAATGCCTATATATTATGCTTGATGGTATCCCATAGGTGTCTTAGACTCTGTTCACTTTTTCATTCTTTTTCTTTCTGCTCCTGACCCTGAATCATTTTAATTGTCTTGTCATTGAGTTCATTGATTCTTTCTTCTGCCAACTCCAATCTGCTGTCGAAACCCTCTTGGGAATTTTTTGTTTCAGTTATTGTGGTCTTAAACTCTAGAATTTCTGTTTGGTTATTTTGTAAAGTTTCTGTCTCTTTATAGAGTATCTCATATGTTCATTCAATGTATTTCTGATATTCTTTAGTTCTTTCTTTGTGTTTTCCTTTATTTCCTTGAGCATATTGAAGATCATTTTTAAAAAGTCTCCTTCTGGTAAGTCCAAGTTCAAGTTCTGATCTTCTTCGTTGATGTTTCTTAATTTTTATCTTTTTCCTTTGGATGGGCCATCATTTCCTGTTTCTTAGTCCTGTGTTTTTTGTTGTATACATTTTAATATTTTAAGGTGTGTACTCTGGGATTTAGTGTCTGAACTGTCTGATCTTATTTTTGTATCCAGCTGGCAATATGAAAAAGATTTCCTTGAGTGCCTGCAGCTAACAAAAACATAGAAACCAATGCACATGCAAAAAACACCTTTCACAGTGTGTGAAAATTGGCTCCACATTTGGTGGTGCTCTCTTTCATAGTTGGCCCACTTATCAAGAAGAGCACGCCAAGGCAAAAGTGAAGTGCAGGGCCTCTCTATTTTTTCTGAGTCTGCATCTTGTCCTGGGCTTGTGCTCCCTTGTGGCATTAGGAAATCCTTATTTACAGGAATCTGAATGTCTCCTCTGCTCCATGTGAAAGAGATTACCCATAGCCCCCCTCCCTCCTTAGTGCTCTATTATATATCTTAAAGCTGGTAATCTTTTGCCCTGAGCTATTTTGACTTAATTGTTTCTTGTGCTGTTTTAGCTGTTTGCAAGTTTCTGCCTCAGGGCAAGTTCTAGGAGAGTGAGCCAGAGATGAGTGTCCTGGGTCTTCTTCCATGCAGCCACC
>JAQZBX010059107.1:0-17596 GCA_029593785.1 Cabassous unicinctus | reverse complement strand
GAACTCCAGAAGCCTGAACCCTGGGCAAATGTCGGCAGCTGTCTTGCTCCAACACATGACAATGGACTTTGGTGAGGGAAGAAACTTATGGTTTATGGCCTGGTAACTGTGGACTTCTACCCCAAATAAATACCCTTTATAAAGACCAACCCATTTTTGGTATTTCACATTAGCACCCCTTTGGCTGACTAATACACTCCTAAAAACAAAACAAACAACAAACAAACAAACGGAAAAGCCAACTCAGGGGAGCCGATGTGGCACAGTGGTTGAGTGCTGGCTTCCCATACACGAGGTCCCGGGTTCAATCCCCACCTCCACACCCTCCCCCTCCCCCCCAAAAAAGTATTCAGGCCTGACAAATACTCAGAAGCTCCTTTCATCCCTCAAGTAAAGGATCTGTATTTCTTTAGAGTGGGATTTTTTTAACCAGTGGGTGGAGTTAGGAGCCAAAGAATGAACTTCAGAAGACACAGATGGCATGACACTTGGGTTCATAACATCTTCAAGCATTTTCTCTCTCTTTTCTCTCATCTATCATGAGAGAAAAGAGAGAAGGTGAAGATCAAAACGAGGATACCTATGGATCTCTTAACCCTGAACTTGAATTTAACTTTATTTTTCACTAGTGTCTCATTCTAGGGGCCTCAATGATATCTTTTTCTTATTGCTAAAAACAAAAGTAAATAAAAAAAGATTTTACTGGTAGCACACCAAAGCAAGAAGTTTTCCAGTGTCTGCTGGATCATAGTATTGTCATACACATGGGAAAATCAGAGAAAAAAACCTGAAAAGTACTTGAATTATATGTATGACTATGAATCTCAAGTTCCTGAATACTGCCCAGTCATCATATTGTGCTTCTAGCTATTCACACGCCTTCCCCCACTTTCCTGAACAGCTACTGTATTTCATTAGTCCTCAGATAATGAATATCAAATACAATTGCAAATTTTTCTTTCTTAGTAGTAGGTAAAATAATTTTATTTTATATTCATTTCATTTTATTTTATATTCATTTTATTTATATATTCAATGAAACAAGTATTTCACAACTTCCCCTCTCCCCTTAACCTCAAACCTCTTCTCCCAGTCCTCATTCTTCCTATGCACTACTACACTGAATATAATGAAACAATCAGCAGACCCCCATCCGCCCACCACTACAACCACATCTACCCACCTACCAACATTCAACCCATACACTCTGCCTTCCTGCCTGTTATCATATATCAAGGTTCTCAAACTCCTGGACCCCTGGAAGTTCTCAGGATGCTTTTGGGGGTCCAGGAGGTCAAAACTCTTTTCATAACGATATTAAGTCATTATTTGCCTCTTTACTCTTGTTTGCTCACAAGTGCCCAAGGGAGTTTTCCAAAGGTTTCATGAGGAGAGATATCACAGCAGGCTGAATACAGAATCAGATATGAAAATGCAGCTGTCTTCTATGAAGTCAGATGTGATTAAAAAGATTCACAAAAATGTAAAACAATGCCACTTTTCTCACTATTTTTGTTCAGTTTGGAAAATTATAGCTATTTTCATTAAAAATGCTCTTTTTAACAGTATTAACAGTATGAAATGGGTTCATTATTGTTCTTTTAAAATAAATTAATATTTATTAATTTCTTTATAAATTTATTTATTACAATTTCTTAGATATAATTTCTAATATGGTAAATATCAATAGATATAAACCATGTAAACAAAAACTCTTTGGGGTCCTTAATTTTTAAGAGTATAAAGGTGTCCGAAGTTTGGGAACTGCTGTCCCAGATGAATGATTGGTGCTTCTATCTCTTGCCAATTTCTCCACTTGTGTACTGAATGCCATCCCTCTCACACCTGCTCCAGCAATTCTTCCTCTGTCTCCCACATTATCAATGTTTCCCTCTCTTCAGGATCATTCCTATTAGCATACAACCATGCTGTTATTTTTTCTATCTTAAAAAAAATAATAAAGCAAAACAAAAACTTTCTCTTGACTCTACTTCCTCTGTCAGCTACTGCACCATTTCTCTGCTCCCCTTTGCAACAAACTTCCTCCAAAGAGGCTCTAATTGCAGACTTTAATTCCTCTCCTCCCATTCTCTCTTAAATCCATTCCAATCAGGTTTTCCTACCACTCCTAATCCACTAAAACGCCTCAGTAAGGTCACTAATGTCCCCACTTTGGTAAATCCCATGATCACTTCTCAGTCCTCATCTACTTGACCCATCAGCAGCATTAGACATAGCCAATCACTTTGTCTTCCTCATGAATTTCAATTACCACCATAAGTTAAAAAAAACAACCACAACACAAAAAAACCAGTCCCACAACAACATGGTTCAGATTTCAGTTACCACCATGTATTATCTGTAATTGCAAAAAGTGTAAACTTCACTGCTAGCTCTTCAGTCCACAGGTCACTATGTAAATAACAGATGTGCATCATCATAAATAGTGACCAATCACATCACTTCTTTCAAATTCTGTGACTGGCCACTGCGGTCTGTTACCCAGTTCTTGAACTAGATAACAGCAAAGCATGGGGTTGTGTTGCCTCATTGTCTCTCAAAGACAAGTGCATATGACATTTTACAAAAATGGATAATTGAAAGAGCAAACTGAAGTGCATCAAAGAAACAAAAAGTGATTTATGCTGCAAGTGAAATTTGAATCAAAAGTAAATGGTGGCATTATAGAAAAAATAGCTGACTGTTGAATGTTGACACTACTACCATTCAAGAGAATACAGCCAGAAGGGCGTGGTGAAGGCAAACTCAACACAAGTGAGGAAAGTGGTTGTGACAGGAAGAATGAAGATGTCAGAGGAAGTACACTGGCAACAACTTCACATTAAAAGAACTCTCAGAGATATTTCATGACATTTAAAGCAAAAATAATGAAATGATGGAAGCTGATCCAAACTTAGAAATAAGTATGACAATTTGCCAAGGCATAGAAAAGATGCTCACTCCGTTATGACATGAAGGTAAGTGCTATCCTAGCTACTCTTAAATGTCTTTGACAAAGAAATAAAATACTTTAATTCTTAATGTTTCCAATGCTTTAAATTAAAATGTACTAAAAAGATATTTATTCATTCATTTTTTTCATTTCCTTATATATTTATAACCAAAGGAGACTTTTTAATGTTTTGGCAAAAGTTTTTTTAAAGCCACAGAACAGTAAAATCCCCTATTGATTGTTGAGATTGTTTTGCATGGGTTCAGCTTGGATGGTCACTTTTGCAGTCCCACCCTACCATGCAAAGGGAAGATGCCTGTACTTCCTTCAGTTGTCATCTAGGACACCACACTCACTTGGTTTTCTTCCTGCCTCACTGGCTGTCCTTCTCAGAATCCTCTTCTCAGCTCTTAGAGTTGGAGGACCCCAGAGCTCAGTCTTTGGAGCCCTACTTTTCTTTACTTACACTTACTTCCTTAGTGATTTCATCTACTCTCATAGGCTAAAATATTATCACATGCCAACAGCTCCCACATTTACATCTCCAGCCCAACTCTCTTGCCTGAACTCCAAATTTTGATGTCCAACAGCCTGTTTGACATCTCCACTTGGATGTTTAATAGATAAATTAAACCTAGACTATCCAAAGCTGATCTCCTGATCTCCCTCCAGCCCCTGTGGAAAAAGAAAAAAAAATGCTTCTTTACCTAAGGTCCATATCTTCTCCATGTCAGTTGATGGCAACTCCTTCTAACTGCTCATGCCAAAAACCTTGGAGTCATCCTGTGTTTGAACTCCTGTTAAATCTACCTTCAAAATGTATCCAAAATCAGACTGCTTCTTACCATCTCCATCCATACCACCCTGATTCATGTACTATCTCTTGCCTGGATTACTGCAATATTCTCTTAACTAATCTCCCTCTTAATCTAATCTCAATACAGAAGCTAGGATGATCCTTTTAAAACATGGGTCAAAACTTTTCCTTCTTCTATTCAGAACTCCCCAATGATTCTCCATGTCACACAGAGAAATGCCAACATCCTTCCAAAGACCTACTAGGCCCCACATGATCTGGCCCCTTGTTAATTTTCTGGTTTCATCTACTATTGCTCTTTTTGTCACTAACTCTATTCCAGGCAAACTCACTGGCCTCCTTCTTTTCAATGTTACTTGAGTACTCTAAGCATACCATCTCCTAGGCTTTGTATGCACCATTCTGTCTTCCTGGAAAGCTTTCTCCAGATATCCGCATGGCTAACTATCTTACCTTCAACTGTTTACTCAGGGTCCCCTACCTCAGTTAATTGCATTCTACCTCTAATCCTCCAGAAGACATTATCACTCTTATTATGCTCCATTTTCCCATGGTACTTATCACCTAAAATACTATATATTTGACTCTGCCAAAATTCATGTCCCCCAGAAAACTCATATTGTGGCCTTATTTGGAATGAGGGTCTTTGCAGATGTAATCAAGTTTAGGATCTCGAGATGAGATCATCCTAGATTTAGGTTGGGTCCTAAATCCAATGACTGGTGTTCTTATAAGAGAAAGCAGAGGGAGATTTGACACTTAGACACACAGAGGGGAAGCCCATGTAAAGATAGAGGATTTCTGTTGTTTGAAGCCACTGAGTTTGTGGTGATTTGTTATAACAACCCTAAGAAACTAATACACTTTATTATTTACTTACCTGTGTTTATTGTCTCTCTCCTGCTGTTTAGAAGGTCAGCTCATGAGGACAGCAACTTCTTGTTTATTTTGTTTACTGACAGAAGCCCAAAGCTATCATGACACTATCTGACACACAGTAGACATTCAATAATTATTTATGAAATAAATGATGTTGAAAAGGTTCTAAGTTACTAATTTCTATATAGGACTCAGGGAACATTCTGTGTATGTGAGGGAAATCTGAAAGTCTGAAATGTGATTACCTATTCATTTTGTCAAGAGTTATTCCATGAATACCTAATAGGCACCAAAGCCAAAATGGACAATAGGTAGTCAAACATACTTTTCCAATTCTGGCGCAGGAACCTCTTTCTTTCGGACATGGTTCTGAATTGACAAGAGTGCTTCTGGTGGATATTGGGCAGCATTGCTCTCCATATATTTCAAAACATACTCATCTACATCAAGGATGATAAACCGGTGACCAAATACTGGGGAGAGGGTAACAATACATATAGCTTGGTTATATTTCTATCATGCATTAGAAGTAAAATAATACTGACCCTCCAATGACAAATTTAGATATGCATTTGTGACCCCCAACTAATGAACTTCCAATAGCTCTATAAACTAATATGCAACAAATTGTTCAGTGCTTAGGAAGCTCAGTGGCTACATTTATAGCTAACAAATACAACCAATTTAGAGTTTAATTGATAATTCTTGTACCACACATACAAAAATATTATCTTTATCACATCTGGAATACAGCCTAATTGTTTTTTCCAAAGATTAAATAAATTAAGTTCCAACTAAGAAGAATCCATTCACTCGGCTAGTAGGAAAGCCTGAAGTGTGTTTAGACCTACCTTCAATCACAGCCCCAATGAAGAAGTCACCAGGGCCATAGTAGACAGGGTTGTCCACCAAAGAGAATGGTTTAACAACTTTAGTCCTACCAAGGTACTTGCCCCCAATGATGCCAGAATTTCGAACTGGAGGCTCAAAGATACTGATCATGTCTGTGGCTAGAAAATAAGAGAAGATGAACCGGCGGTCTTTGTCTTCTGGGATGGGGGATTCCTAGAAAGGTGAAGAAAAGAGGATAATTAGAAGATAAAGGTTCATGATCTACCCAGATTCCTCAAACTCAAATGCCTTCAGGGGACAGGTATATCATATACATGAAGTGGGATGGGTTAGGGATTCAATAGGTCTGGTGGGACTCCGGTGGCCTGGAACGGACATGCCACATTTAAAGAGGGCAGCCCCAACTCAATGCCAGTGGATTGTTGCCTTGTGGGAATATAAGTCCAATGTTGCTAGATCTTCCTGTTTCTTAAGATAGAAATCTGGATTACTACTCCCTGATTTTAAAATGTTGGCACATCAAATAGCAGGGCTGCTGAGGGCCGTAGAGACATCCAGACACTAGAAGCAGGGCAGACAGCTCAGGAATTCAGCACCCTGTCAGTAGTATCATTTTTAGTTTCCCTACACATGGCTTTCCTGCCCCTTTTATTTGAACATATAATATGCACTATACTTGATAAATATATGTCCCAGAAACTTAAATCTTTGGTCTGTCCATGTGCCAATTGAGCCCTGAATCTCAGCAGAGTTGCAACACCTACTCTCCAGTTCATTGGGCTCAACCAGGACAATTAACAAGGAGATGACGATGGACAACGCCCATCTCAAGGAACAGAGAGTGTCTGCAACTGCAAGCAAGATAGTTCCATCCATCTGCCCCATGGGATCTAAACCCCCTCTCAGTTAGAAGCAGAGTGGGCATCACCATCCCAAAATCCTCCAGATTAGGGAATAAACAACAGACTAAAATAGACTTATTATTCTAGCAATGGAAGAACTTTTATCATTGATATAAAGGCAGTGGCCACGAGAGACTCTGAGGGGAGGAAGAAGGAAGCATAGGTATAATATGGGGTCATTTTCAGGACCTTAGAATTGTCCTGCATGATGTTGCAATGATGGGCATTAGAATTGTCCTGAATGATGTTGTGGCAGGTGTGGACATCTAGTTCATTGCGGCTGGTGCAGGTGTCTAGTTAGTTGCAGTGGGTGCAGGTGTCTACTCATCTTTAGGAGGCACTGGGACCCGAACCTGGGGCCTCCCATTTGGTAGGTGGGTGCCCAACTAGTTGAGTCACATCCACTTCCCAGCGCTCCTGTTTTTTCTTTTGTTGCTTGTGCTTTGGGTGTAAAGTTTAAGAAACCATTGACCAACATAAGGTCCTGAAGATGCTTCCCTATATTTTCTTCTAGGAATCTGATAGTTCTAGCTCTTATATTTAGTTCTCTGATCCATTTTGAGTTGATTTTTGCATTCAGTAGTATGATCCATATATAATGGAATGTATTTTTCTTTGTGTTTATCCTGTTTGGTGTTCTCTGGGCTTCTTGCATATGCATATTCACATGTTTTACTAAGTTCAGGAAGTTCTTTGTCATTGTTTCCTTGAACATTCTTTCTGCCCATTTTCTTTCTTTCTTCTCCTTTTTGGACTCCCATAATACAAATATTGGTAACCTTGATGATGTTCCATCAAGCTATTTTTACTTTTAATGATTCTTTTTTTCTTTCTGCTCCTCAGTCTGACTCATTTCAAGTGTCTTGTCTTTGAGTTCATCGATTCTTTTTTCTGCCAGGTCCAATCTGCTCTTGAAACTCTCCTGGGAATTTTTCATTTCAATTATTCTGATCTTCAACTCCATAGTTGTGTTTGGTTCCTTTTTAAGATTCCTCTTTACTAAGATTCTCATATTGCTCATTCATTGTTTTCCCGATATACTTTAGTTCTTTCTCTGTATTTTCTCTCATCTCCTTGAACATTTTTAAGATCATCTTTTTAAAGGTTTTGTTTGGTATGTCTACATTCTGGTCTTTGTTGGTATTTTCTGGATTTTTATCCTCTTCCTTTCGATGAGTCACCATTTCCTGTTTTTTGTTTGTTTGTTTTGGGTGGTGGTATCTGTCTTGTGATCTTTTGTTGTACACTATACATTTTAATATTTTAAAATGTTAATTCTGGGATTTATTCCCTGAGATGTCTGTTTCTTGGTTTTGTAACCAGCTGATGATAAGACAGAAATTTTCTTGAGTTTCAGCCCTCCTATCAAGAAGGTCTGCCCAAAGCAAATGCAGTGTGCGGGGATTTCCCTGTTACTGGGCCTCTGTCTTGTCCTGGGCTTTTGCTGTTAGTTGTTTTAGAGTTCCCCTGTTTGCAGGAGTTTGGTTGTCCCTTCTGTTTCCAGGGAGACAGACCTCCCTCTCCCAGATGTTGGAAACCAGCAGGCCTTTGCCCCAGGCTGTCTTCTTCTAGAGTGTGTTACAGTCCTTTCATTGTCTCAAGCTGCTTTTGCCTGGAGGGCAAGTTCTGGCAGGAGGGGCACACTTGAGAGGACTTTTCCAAGTCAGTCTTTCCCACCCAAAACCGGGCCAGGGACCCACAAAGTGGTACAGACTGGCTCCAAAGTGTCCTGTGGAGGGCATTAGAAAGCTTCTTCAATAGCTCCCCAAAGCTGAGCTCTCCTGGCCTGCCCAGCAAATGTAGCCCTTTAGCTAACCATCCCCCACAGCCCTGAGAAAGCACAGAGTCTTTCAGTCTCCACTGCTGCCACCCCAATCCCAGGCAGGTTAAAACCATGGCTGCCCTCAGAACAGAGGCCCCAGCAATCTGAATTTGCTAACTAAAAGCCAAGATCAGTGATTGGCCATGCCCACCAATGGCCTTGGGGAAGAGGATTTTTATGTTCCTTTCTGTCACCAGTGAACTAGCATGAAGCCAGAACCCATAGCAGCCTGCCTCTAAACTGGGGGATGGGTACCAGTAGCCACCACAGAGAGAAAAATTTACTCTTCTTTATCACAATTCATTAGCCTCTTCCTCCTTGGATACTGTACAGTGTTCTTCTGGCCTCTGGAGTTTCAAAATAGTTGTTTCAGACAGTTAATGCCTGTTTAATCTGGTGGAAGGACTGAGTCCTGGAGCTTCCAACTCCACTATCTTCCCACAGTTCCCCATTTTAACTATTTTTTAAAGGGTACATTTAAGTGGCATTAATTACATTCACACATGGCAACTCGTGAGCAGGAGACAGCACCATCTCTGTGGCCTGTAGAGGATCAGTTGGTTGTGCTGCTTCCCAATCTGCTGGCTTTCAGGAAGCCAGGGAGGATCAGAACCGGAACTCACCACAGCCCAAGGCATCCTGCCTGGCATCCACGTGACAGGGTTTACAGCATTAATGGACAGGTTCAGTCTGACCTGCAAGTTGGAGCATGAAATGGACAACCTGGCCCACATCTTCAGTTATTACATTAGTGACATCGTGGAGCATGTGCTCTGTTTTGGAAGAGATATACTTAAAATCACAGGAAATGTGCTCCTGGCCCTCTGGACAGTGAAAAAGAATCAACTGAGTGACATTATTACCCTGGTGGCAAAATGCAGTCTGGAGATACAAGAGAAGTTTGGGATTTACCATACCAGAGAAGGCCAAGACCTATAGATAAAGATAGGTAGTAGCTCCTAAAAGAGTGATCCAATTGGAAAAAAAAAATGCTACAAAAAATTCGAAAGAAAAACAACAGAACAGCATTGTGAATGTAATTTAATACCACTGCATTGTATACTGGACAATAGTTAAAATGGGAAATTTTAGGTTGTATATATGTTACCAGAATAAAAATTTTAAAAAAATAGAACTATATAGTACAAAGAGTAACCAAGAGTAAACCATAATGTAAACTATGGACTATAGTTATAATAATAATATTGTTTTGTCAATTGTAACAGAAGTACCACATTAATAATGTAAACTTTTAATAGGGAAAACTGGGGGGTGGGGGGGTGGAGAGCAGGTTACATGGGACTCTGTACTTTGCATGATTTTCTGTAAACCTATGACTGTTCCAATAAATTTTTTTAAAAAAATTACATTCACAATGTTGTGCAACCCATTACCACTATCTATTTCCAAAATTTTTCATCACCCCAAATAGGAACAATATAATCATTAAGCAATAATTCCTCATTTCCCCCATCCCCCAGCCCTGGTAACCTCTAATCTACTTGCTGTCTCTATGAATCTGCCTATTCTATATATTGCATATAAGTGGAATCATGCAATATTTGTTCTTCTGTGTCTGGCTTATTTTGTTTAGCCTAAAGTTTTCAAGGTTCATCCCCGTTGTAGCATGTATCAGAACTTTGTTCCTTTTTATGGCTGAATAATATTCCATTGTATGGATATACCACATTTTGTTTATCCATTCATTTGCCCCTGGGTTGTTTCTACTTTTTGGCTATTGTGAATAATGCTGCTTTGAACACTGGCATACAAGTATCTGTTGGAGTCCCTGTTCTCAATTCTTTTGGATTTATACCTAAAAGTGGAATTGCTAGATCATATGGTAGTTCTGTTTAGCTTTTTTGAGGAACCACCAAACTATTTTCCTGTCATTGTATCATTATACATTCCTACCAGCAATGTACAAGGGTTGCAATTTTTCCACATCCTTGTCAACACTTACTTTCCTTTTTTTCAATTATAGTCATACTAGCAGGCATGAAGTTTGTCTCATTGTGAATTTGATTTACATTCCCCTAATGACTAATAATGTTGAGCATCTTTTCATGTGCTTATTGTCCATTTGTATACCTTCTTTGGAGAAATGTCTTCTCAAGTCTTTGGCCCATTTTTTAATTGAGTTGCTTGTGTTTTTGCTGTTGAGTTGAAGGAATTCTTTACGTATTCTGGATATTAAACCCTTATCAGATATATGATTTGCAAACATTTTCTACCATTTTGTACATTGTCTTTTCACTTTCTTAATAATACCCTTTGATGCACATTTTTTATTTTGATTTAATCCAATTTATCTTTTTTTTTCTTTTCTTGTCTATGATTTTGGTGTCATATTTAAGAAACCATTGCCATATCCAAGGTTATGAAGATTCCCCCTATGTTTTCTTCTAAGAGTTTTATAGTTTTAGCTCTTAAACTTAGGTCTTTGATTCATTTTGAGTTAACTGTTATATATGGTGTAAGGAAAGGGTACAACTTCATTCTTTTACAACTAGATATCCAGTTTCCCCAGTACCATTTGTTGAAGAGACTGTTCTTTTCACCATTGAATGGTCTTTGGACCCTTGTTGAAAATCAATTGACCATAGATGTGAAGATTTACTTGTGGACTTTCAATAATATTCCATTAGTCTATATGTCTATCCTTATGCCAGTACCACACTGTTTTGATTACTGTAGCTTTGTAGTAACTTCTGAAATTGGGAGGTGTGAGTCTCCCAACTTTGTTCTTCCTTTTCAAGATTGTTTTGGCTATCCTGGGTGCCTTGAAATTCCATATGAATTGGGATGGGTTTTTCTATTTCAGCAAAAAAATGTCATTAGGGTTATGATCAAGACTGCATTGAATCTGTATATCACTTTGGATAGTTGTGATGGTTAGGCTAATGTGTCAACTTGGCCAGGTAATGGTACCCAGTTGTTTGGTCAAGCAAACACTGGGCTAATTGTAATACAAGGGCACTTCATGGAGTTTAATCATCAGTGAGTTGATTGTACCTATGGATGATTATATCTACAATCAACTAAAGAGATTGCCATCAGTAATGAGTGACATCTCATCCAATCAGTTTAAAGCCTTGAAAGGAGAAGTGATTTCAGCATTCAAAGAGAGTTTCTATCTCTAATTCAGAGAGTCAGTGTCTCCTGGAAAACTCATCAAGGACCTTCACTGGAGTCCCTGGCTTGCAGCCTGCCCTATGGCATTTTGGACTTGTGCATCCCCACAGTTGTGTGAGACAATTTTATAAAATCTCATACTATTTACAGTTATTTCCTGTTGGTTCTGTTTCCCTAAAGAACCCTAACTAAAACAGTAGTATTGTCATCTTAATTATATTAAGTCTTCCAACCCATGAAAATGGGATGTCTTTCCATTTATTTAGGTCTTATTTAATTTCTTTCAGCAATGATTTATAGTTTTCAGGGCACAAGTCTTTCACCTTCTTGATTAAACTTATTCCTAAGTATTTTATTATTTTGATGCTATTGTAAATGGAATTGTTTTCTAGATTTCCTTTTTGGATTGTTCATTGATAGTGCATAAAATTACAATTGATTTTTGTGTATTGAATTGTATACTAAAACTTTGTTGCATTCATTTATTAGCACTTACAATTTTTATTTGTGTGAATTTTTCAGGGTTTTCTATATATAAGATCATGTCATCTGTGAACAGAGGTAGGTTTACTTCTTTCTTTCCAATTTGGATGTCTTTCATATCTTTTTCTTGCCTAACTGCTCTGGCTAGAACTTCCAGTACTAGGTTAAACAGAAGTGATGAAAGTGGACTTCCTTGTCTTGTTCCTGATCTTGGGGAAGAGCTTTCAGCCTTTCACCATTATGATGCTACCTGTGTTTATGTGTGTATGTGTGTTTTCATAAATGGTCTTTATCATATTGAAGAAGTTCCCTTCTATTCCTATTTTTCTGAGCGCTTTTTTCTAAAAAGTGTGTTAGATTTTTTCAAATGCTTTTTCTTCGTCAATTGAGATGATCGTTTGTTTTTTTTCCTTCATTCTATTAATCTGGTATATTACATTAGTTGATTTTCATATGTTGAATTACCTGGTATTCCTGGGATAAATCCCACTTGGTTATGGCATATAAACCCTTTTAATATGCTGCTGTGTTTAGTTTGCTAGTATTTTGTTGAGGATTTTTGCATCTATATTCATAAGAAATATTGGTGAGTAGTTTTCTTGTGATGCCTTTGACTGGTTTTGGTATCAGAATAATGCTGGCCTCACAGAATAAGTTAGGAAGAATTCCCTCATCTGCAATTTTTTGGAAGAGTTTCAGAAGGATTGGTGTTAATTCTTCTTTAAATGTTTGGTAGAATTCACCAGTGAAGCCATTTGGCCCTGGGCTTTTCTTTGATGGGAGGTTTTCAATTACTGATTCAATCTCTTTACTTATAGGTCTACTCAGGTTTTCTGTTTCTTTTTGAGTCAGTTTTGGTAGTTTGTGTATTTCTAGGAATTTGTCCATTTCATCTAAGTTATCCAATTCATTGGTGTACAATTTCTCACAGTATTGTCTTATAATCCTTTTTATTTTTGTAACACAAGTAATGATGTTGTCTCTTTTGTTTCTGATTTTAGTAGTTTGAGTCTCCCCTCTATTTTCTTAGTCATAGCAAAAGGTTTGTCAATCTTGTTGATCTTTTTAAAGAATAAACTTTTGGTTCCATTGATTTCCTGGATATTGTATATCTTAAATTGTATGTAAAAGTAATTTGAGGCTTAGGATGATGCTATCTTCAGAGAATTTACATCTGCTTGTTGTCAGATGCCTGGGGGCATTAGTACCTCAGGATCATCTTAATCCAATTTCTAGTACTGAAATAATTCAGTGACTGAGATAATTCAAAGCCAGGCAACAGTCCCTTCAAGGATTAACCACTTCTAAACTAAAGCACAGAGGGTTTACCATTTGCTTCTGTCTTTAATAAGCCCTAGATTCCAATGTTTGCCTTCACATCTGCTTCTTCTGGAATTACAAACAAGCCCAAGAGAAAAATTCCCCCATATGCCAGGCTCACCTCTCTGAATTTCTATCTTCTCTTGATTCTTGTTCAATGATTCACATATTGTTAGTTGTTCAACACCTTCAAGCAGAATGTATCAGTACATGTACATGTATCCCAATTTTTCTAGTTGTCTGCAGTAAGAGGGCTGATCCAAATTATCTAGTCTATCATTACTAGGAGAAGTCCTCTATGCACTCTTCAATCTTTTGTGATATATCACATTTTCCCAGGTTATTTATGAATATAAAAGACTACAATCAATATAAATGTATCCTGTCTCCTCATTTATCAATGTCCAACAGTATTCCTAGCAGTTTTGGTAATTCAATTATATAATAATTTTTCCAAGGTTTTTTTTTTTCAAGTAGAAACGGTAAGCTTACAATTATGCAATTTACAAATTCTTATGAGTCCTTTTCCCTTTTCTTAGTCTAAGTATTATACTGGTTCTTATTCAAAAGAATATTGGGTTGAAAGTCAGAAAGCTGGGTTTCATTCCTGTCTCTGCCCAAGTAGCATTGAGACCTAGGACAAACCAATTAGCCTCTGACTTAAGTCTTAAAACATAAAATGGGTATTATATTATATTGCCTAACTCATGGATAGTGTAAGTGTAAATAAATTCACTCATCCATTCAACAAACAGTTATTGAATACCTACAAAATCTACTAATACATGAGCCCTGCCCTCTAGGAGTTTACAATTGCCACATCATAAGTCACCAAACCGCATGAATTTTATTAGTAACTTAGTAGTGGTAAAGCCTGCATTAATCATAATTCTTAGGGAATAGAGTATTCTAGTTAGCCTAGAACTTGCTAGAATCCTTCCCTGCCTTTTATTTAAAGTCTTGTTAAGCATTTTTCTAAAATATATTAGTCAACTATGTTTTCATTCCATTTTTATTTTTTCAAATATACATGTACATAGTTTGAAAAGTCACCTGGCCCACCTCTTTTCACTCCCAATTCCTATTCTCAGAAGTAACTTATTTCCCTTCTGATATTTATATCCATATTTCTAAAAAAAATGTTTATATTCCTATTTCTACATTTTCTTCCCTTTATTAGGTTTATCCTTTGAAATCCTATCAGTGGGAAGCGGATGTGGGTCAAGCAGTTGGGTGCCTGCCTACCACATGGGAGGTCCTGAGTTCCGTTCTCATTGCCTCCTAAAGAAGACGAGCAAGACAGCAAGCTGATGCAATGGGCTGGTGCAGTGAGCTGACACAATGAAGAGACACAACAAGGAAACACAATGAGAGCCGCAACAAGCAGGGAGTGAAGGTGGCTCAAATGATTGGGCGCCTCGCTTTCACAAAGAAGGTCCCGGGTTTGGTTCCCGGTGCCTCCTAAAAAGAAGACAAGCACACAACGAACAGACATAGAGAGCAGACAGCAAGAACAAACAATGAGGGGTAGGGGAGAAATAAATATATAAAAATGAATCTTAAAAAAAAATCCTATCAGTAATTTGCTTCAGGTAATCTAGCCAGTAAGTGGAATATTCAGGATTTGAACTTGTTTATCAGTTTCCAAACACCATGTTCTATTATTTCTCAAAGGCAGCATCTATTAAATTGGTATGATACCATTTTTCACATATATTTGGTATAAAAATGTATCAAGGTAGATATCACAGGTAATAGTAAAAATTAGTAAGACATATTCCCTATCCTCAAAGAAATCACAGTATACTGTTGTCTTAGTTTGCCAGATCTGCTATAACAAATAG
Organism: Cabassous unicinctus; assembly: GCA_029593785.1. Classification (NCBI taxonomy): domain Eukaryota; kingdom Metazoa; phylum Chordata; class Mammalia; order Cingulata; family Chlamyphoridae; genus Cabassous; species Cabassous unicinctus. The sequence goes on along the minus strand of JAQZBX010059107.1, from coordinate 2,589 downwards.
TACACACTAGTTGTTTTAAACAACAGGAATTTATCATCTCACAATTTTGGAGGTTAGAAGTCCAGCATCAAGGTATTGGTAGACTATGGCTTCTCTGAAGTCTGTTGTGTTCTGGCTGTGGCTTGCTGGCAATCAATCAGCCTCTATCCCTTGGCTATCTGACTCCTTCAGTCTCCTCCTGTGGTTTCAACTTCCATGTCCAAATTTGCTTATAAAGATTCCAATCATATAGGATTAAGGCCCACCCCGATTCAATTTGGCCTCACCTTACTAGGATCTTCAAAGATCCTATTTTCAAATAAGTTCACACCCACAGGACCAGGAGTCAAGATTTGAATATGTCTTGCGGGGGCCATGACTCAATCTCCAACTGGAACACATAAACAAGTTTAATACAAGGCAGACTCTCATAATTGCTTAATTTAAAAAGTCTCTCAAATTTTGAGAAGGAAGATCTAAGAAAGGTTCTTGTAGGAGACAGGACTTGGGCTAGGTCTTGGTTCAGGGCCACCATACTTAGTACTGTCTAACCTGCCTGGATGCTGAGTTATTGAATAGATCAAAAGATCATTTGTGTAAGCACTAACTCTGACAACTGTTATTTTATAGCTTTCAAAATGCACAATTGTACACATTCTGAGATAGAAAAGAATCTCTCTATATAAATATTAGCCTTACCAGTGCAGCCAAATAACGAAGCACCTTGTTATCATTCACCAGCATTTTAATAACATCTTTTGGGGGAGCTTTTGGAATCAGAGCAAAGCAATTCTGAGCAGAATCCTCAACTAGTCCATAACCATTATAAGGAGGTAATTCCTGGAGCCACACAGGAAGCAAGAAATAAAGCAGATGTTATATGATAAGTTTAAAAAAATACCTCTAGAAAACATTTATTAAAAAACAATTCCCATATATACAAGTATATTCAGAAAAAAAACCACATTTATATATTTCCCTCTTATGGATTTTACATTGTGCTCACTGGTCACAGAAGTAACTGATGATGCTACAAGGTAACCCCAGGGCTAGACAGAAACAATTGCTTATGTCCACTGACCTCTTACTGCCAAAGCAGGGTCTGGCCCCATCACCAATCTCAATCCCAGCTCTTATGGTCATTCTAGGATGGTGAGGCCTATGGGTCTGTGACCTCTTTGTTTTAGAGTATGTGCCTCAGCGTGACAGATCTGAATACTGTTTTCTCAGTTTACCTGAAGTGGTTGTGTATGTTGGAGTTGGGGGAGTGGGGGGTAGTCAGCACTTGGTTCATGCTTTTTCTTCTGTTTACCTCCATGTTTCTAATATATTCATTTCTTGATTTTGTCTCATGGAAGAGGGATGACAGCCATACTTGACTGAGAACTCAGACCCCTGTCCACACATGACCCTCCTTTCCTAGTGAAAAGGCTCACTGAGGAAGCCAAATTTCAAGTGTGAAGGTTATTTGGTGAGTTAGTATGAAGGTTTAAGATGAACTGGTATATTTCACTCAGGCTCCATGAAGAGATGAAGAACTAAAAGCATCACTCTAGGATGCTAGGATTTTTTTGCCTAAAAACTTAAGTAGTTCAGAGACTACATTTTCCTCTCCTCCATCAATGCTGGGCAGACATCAGCAGAGTTCTTTTTCCCTGACTCCTTTTCGCTATGCTTTTTCAGCAAAATCAGCTTGTGCCATGTGTGCTCCCTTGTAGATACCACCCAAATTGGTGAATATGTTCCTAGTATCATCCATTACACAGTATTCCTCTTGACAACCAATGACCCTGCTATGTTTGTCCAAGGCATATTATACCAAACAATGACCCCTTATCCACTTCTCAGGGCTGCAGTTAATGTGATCAACATGGCTGGATTATGACCAGTGGATCCAGCAGATAGACAATGACCTAATTTGCTCTGAGTGTAAAACTACTATTCACTGAATATACAAGTTGCCATGGACAAAGCGACCTTGGTCTAAGCATCTGAGCCACTCTGGAGACTAGGCAGATATTGCAAAGTGATGGAACTTGCATTTGTTTTGCCTCCACACTAGCACACAATGAGAGAAGCCTGGTTGAGGAGTGGGGGTGTGGTTGACATATTATGTAATAGGGAGGTAGTGTAAGCCACTGAGTCTTCCTCTCAAATTCCTATTGTGACCTATAATTAGTACTATACATGTTAATTATATGTCCCAGAGACTTAAATCTTCAGTCTGTTCATATGCAGGTTGAGCCCTGATTCTCAGCAGAGTTGCAACACCTACTCTCCAGTTCATTAGACTCACCCAGGACAACTAACAAAAGGATGATGATGGACAATATCCATCCCAAAAAACAGAGAGTGTTGGGAAGCGGGTGTGGCTCAGTGGGTAGAGTCCCCGTTTACCATATGGGAGGCCCGGGTTCGAGTCCCGAGGCCTCCTTGTGAGGGCACGCCGGCCTGAGTGGTGCGGTGGGCTGATGCAGCAACCTCACGGCAGGAAGCGGGTGTGGCGCAATGGATAGAGCACCCGTTTACCATATGAGAGGCCCCGGGTTCACTTCCCGGCGCCTCCTTGTGAGGGCAGGCCGTCTCGTGCGGCGCCGTGGGCTGATGCGG
>JAQZBX010059106.1:7537-17698 GCA_029593785.1 Cabassous unicinctus | reverse complement strand
CCTTGATTGTTAGGATTGTCCTGCTGGTTGCTCAAAACTGGGCACTGGACCCAGTAATTGGTTGTAGAGTCGTTTCCTAGGGCTTTGGGCAGGGAGGCTATAGAGGCCGGGAAAGCTTCTCCTATTTAATTTTCTTATGTGCACTTCCTTGGTCTGCCAGGAGATGGCGCTCGTTGGCAGCTCTCAATTCAATGCCTGGTAGGACTGTATTTGTTGTGACACAGACCAGATCAATGTGATAGAGCTTCCTGTCTGGGGGCTAAGAGTCTTGTAATTTAAACTTTCGGAGACAGTTCTCCAGTTTTCTCTGGCAGCCCCCTCCCTTTTCCCAGCTGGGAAATATTTCCTCTCCCCTCCGAATCCTCGACAATCAGTCCCTGTTAGTAGAGGAGGAGATTGGGAGATTTGAATATCTTTAACCCCTTGCAGGCTCCAAGGCAAACATGGCGCAGCCCCACCCAGCCTGGACTGGCTCTCTGGACAGGGCAGACCAAACCCGGGAGTCAAAAGCAGGGTCAGTCCCAGGCTCTGTCTCCCCTCTCCTGTGGAGTCCTCAACAATTAGTCCAGGCTAGAAGAGAGGGAGATTGCGAGGGTCGAATTTCTCCAGTCCTTCCTAGGCTCCCAGGGCAAACTGCCATGTGGAAGGGTCTGTGGGGCTCCGCAGCCCAAATTTGCACGTCAGAACCTGAGTCAGCCTAAGGCTGTGTCCCTCTCTCTCCCCTTTCCGGGAGTGGTAGATCCCTGGAGCCCCCTTTGTCTGCAGTCGCAGGCCCAGAGGCCGGAGAATTCTAAAGAGTGTGAGGGAGGGTGCCGGCAGCAGCCGCAGCTGCTGATTAAAAACTCACGGTTCTGGTTCTGTTGTTGCGATTCCTCTCTTTTGTCCCTCTCTCCTCTCGGTGGTGTGCAGTCTTCCCCTGCTGTCCTAAACCCTAGAAGATCTATTTTGGGTCTGTTTCAGCCTGTTCTCTAGCTATTTTTCTGGAGAAGAGATTCCTGTGTCTATTTGCAAGGCTTTTGATCCATAGTCTTCCAAAAAAAAAATCAGTACCATATGCAGAAAAATCATATTTCAGGTAATAGAATATGTCACTGCATACAAATCCATTCTTACTTCAATCAAAAAAGAATATGAAACCTTTATTGAAGCAATAAAGAAGGGCCGAAGAAGTGCATTTTATCTTCATGGAAAGCTTAAAATATTGGCAGCAGAGCCCACAGCATTGGCATATCACAAGAAAAGAACAGTCCAACTTGAAGCAAAGTAAGTATGTTAGCAAGAAGCCCAAAAGATCGTAATTGTTACTTGATTATATTAACTAGCCATTATACTATAACGAGTGGTTCTCAGTACTTTGAATTTCATTTTTATTTTAAAGCCATTTTTTATATTATACTTGTCTACCAACTTGAAATTACTATACTTTTTTACTTATTTCAAGTAAAAAAATATGAATTTTGTTTTTGAGAATTTATAATACCGTATAGGCTATTTGGAGATACATTGGAGTATTATAAAATGAGGGATGCAGATAATTGCTCCAGGTAATTTCTTACATGGAAGATTGATAGTACAATTTCATGATAACCATCTGAATTAGATCACTTAATCTTGTGATATACTAAGGTAAGTAACCTAAAGGAAGAAGATAAAATGTTCATTCTTGTTGAGTATTCTCTTATATTTTTTTTAGTATTCTATTTGGTAAATGATGGGTAAATTATTTTTATAGGTAGTTTCAAATCAACTTGGATGATTATGCAAAGTTTGATATCTATTTCTGGTAATATGGCTGGCTAGATGTTGGAATATTCCCTCCTATTAGGGAGAAAATGCTACATAAAATATTTTTAAAAAATCTTTTCAAAAGCGTCAGAAAACTGACAAGACAGTCACAAATTATCAAGGCAAAATCTAATAGAAGACAAAAATATAAGCAGACCACTAAAGCTGCTTTGGCCCTGAGAACATTTATCAAAACTAGTGACCAGGAGCTACAGGTTTTACTGTGGCATGGAGACAAAAGACTAAGCTAGCATCTGCCCAAGGTGTGGAGTCTACTGGGAATCCCTCCCCATATAAAGCTTGGACAAAAAAAGGCTATACCCTTTAGGGTGAACCAGAGGTAAACTGCTTCACCCCAGGGGACTACATGGAAAATTGCCTTCTGCTCAGCAGAACAAGAAAAACAATAACAACAAAAAAATGGGTCCTTTTGTGGATTTGTAGCCAAATTCACATCTTTTGGATCATCTTTAAAAACTGAAGCTTGGAATTTAACATGGTCCAGACTGGTACTTTCCCCAAGCACATGGTCAAAGCAAATGCAAATCATTTTGGAGTCCCACACCTTTCCTCCTTGGCCTCAAAGAATTTTCACAAATAATTGTTAAGGGAAATGAGCAGTTTACAGTAAAAAGTATCTCAGCACACAAGGGAACATGGCATTTTGAGTGAGAACCAGGGAAAACAACGCAAGGTAGAAGTAAACACACAAAGATTTCAGATTTGGAATTACCAGACAAATTATAAAATAACTGTGCTTACAATGTTAAAAGAAATAAAAGACAATCTTGAAAAACTCCAGGGACAGGAAACTATTAAAGGTGACCTACCATATTTGAACCAAACACCTAGAAATTAGATAAAATAATAACAAAAATACTTAGTGGATTGATTTAACTTCAGATTAGCTACAATCAAAAAGAGATCAATGAATTCAAAGAGACAAATATGAAAGAGGGACGGCATAGAGGATAGCAGCATTATTAATAATAACCAAAAAGTGGAAACAACCTTATGTCCATCAATTGATGATTAGATAAATAAAATATGGTATAGCCATACAATGGAATATTGTTTGGTCATTAAAAAGGAATGAAATAGTGATACATGGATGAGTCTTGAAAACATTATGCTAAGTGAAAAAAAGCTAGTCACAAAAGACCACATATATATAATCCAATTTACATGAAATATCCAGAATAAGCAAATCCATGGAGACAGAAAGTAAATTAGTGTTTGCCAAGGGCTAGTGAGAAAGGGGAATGAGAAGTGTCTGCTAATGGGTACTAGGTTTATTTGGGGTTGATGAAATGTTCTGGAATTAGATAGTGGTGATGGTTGCATAACTCTGTGAACATACTAATTTGTACTCTGATTTGTACCCTGATTTATACTCCTTATAAGGGTGAATTTTATGGTATGTGACTTTTATCTCAAGAAAGCTATTATAAAAAGAAATATGGAGGATAGAGTGAGAAAGTCATAATATGTCTAATCATCGTACTGAAAGAGAAGAGAATATGGGACACAGACAATATTTAAAGATAATAACTGAAAATAATCTACAATTATTTTCTGTAATTGGTGAATATAAAATTCAAGAAGCCCCCAAAATCTCAAGCATGATAAATACTAAGAAATACTCAACTAGAGTCATCATTGTGAAATCATCAAAAATAAAGAGATCATAAAAGTTACCATAGAAAAGAGAAACACAAATTCTCATAAGCAACAATAGAAGTGAGAATGTTGTGAACTGAAATACTCATTGAGCTGAAAAAAAAAAAACAAAAACAAAAAAACTGCCAACTTAGAATTTTATACCCAAAAAAAATATCTTTTAGGGAACAGATGTGGCTCAAGCAGTTGAGCGCCTGCTTCCCACATGGAAGGTCCCAGTTTGGTTCTGGTGCCTCCTAAAAACAAAAACAACAAACAAAAAGCCAACTCAGGGGCGCTGGTGTGGCTCAGTGGTTGAGCACTGGCTTTCCACTTTCGAGGTCCCAGTTTCAATCCCCGGCCCTGGTACTTCCAATAAAATAAAATATATATATTAGGAAGGAGATCAAAGACATTTTCAGATAAACAGTTTGCTACCAGCAGACCTCAATAAAGAAACTCTAAAGGATGTACTTCAGTCAGAAGGATGGTAAACCTATATGAAAGGCTGAGAAGCAAGAATGAAGAAGAAAGAAAGTTAAAAATGTGTAGGTAAACATAAATAATAACTTTATGGAACAATAATAATATGTTCAAAAAAGAATTAAAATACATTACAACAATAAAATGAGTTGGTTGGGTGGTATATGAACTTAAAGTGTTCTAAGATTCATGTGGTGTCAAAAAAGTTTGAAGTTAGATAAAGAACAGCAAAACAAAGCCAAAGAATGTGAAAGGAGGGAAATGATTAAGATTAAAAGCAGAAATTAATTAAATAGAAACTAATCTACAATAAAGACCAAAAAAATCCCAAATCAGTTATTTGAAAAAAACTAAAAAGATTAACAAATCACTGCAAAATTGTTCAAGAAAAAGAATGACAACCAATATCAGACTTTGCCTGCTGCATACATTCGCAGAAAGTAGATTATCATTAACAATTTAATGAAAATAAATTTCAAAACTTATATATGAAATGGGCAAATTCTAGGAAAAATGCATTTTACCAAAAGCTGACTAAAGAAAAAAGAAACCAGAATAGTCTTACAAACATTGTTGAGAATAAGTAGAAATTAAAAACCTTCCCAAATGGAATTTCATGTCCAGATTGCTTCACTATGAAATTCTACAAAATATTTAGGAAAAATAATTAAAATCTTTCACATATTCTTTCAGAGAATAGAAAAGGAGGGCACATGTCCCCCCTGTGTTTGAATTTAGCATAACTTTGATACCACCAGCTAACAAGTATGAGAACAGAAATTAAAATCAGTGTCACTTATGAACATAGATGCAAAAATCCTAAAGAAAATAGTAGTGCACCCAGTCCACCAGTCATGCATCGTGACCAAATTGGGTTAATCTCAGTATGCAAGGTTGGTTTAAATTAGCAAATCAACTAAAAGATTAAAAGAGAAAAATCATATTTTTTCAATAAATACAGGAAAGGCATTTGATAAAATTTAACATTTCATGATGAAAACTAAATAAACTAGTGCTAGAAGGGAACCTCTTCAACCTAATAAAGGATTTATACAAAAAAACTTCCAGCAAATATATTGTAAACATCATAATAGTGAAACACTGAAAACTTTCCATATGCATTCTGGATACTTTTCACTTCTCTTCAACATTGTGCAAGGTCTTAGCTCAAATGGAAAAGAAAAGAAATACAAGGCATAAAGCTTTACAAGAAGACATAAAACTGGTATTATTCATAGAAAATTTGGTAGCATGTGTTGAAAATCCAAAAGAATTTACAGATGAATTATTACATTTAATATGAATGTTTGGCAAAGTTGCTCAATGTTAAATTAATATACAAAAATCATTTGTACCCCTACATAAGTAGCATAAGAAATATGCGGTTCCTAGTAATAAATCTAACCAGAGAGTGTGGTATTGGTGTACTGATAGACAAATAGACTAAGGGAACAGAATAGAGAGCCCAGAAACACAGCCACATATGTAGGCACTTGACGTTTGACAGAGGGTGCAATATAGATGAGTAGCTAAAGGGCATACATTTCAGTAAATGCTGTTGGGTCAGTTACTCAATTTGGAAAAAATTACTCATGCAAAAAAGAGAAATTGGACCCCTACTTTACACTATACACAAAAATCAGTTCCAGGTGGTATAAAGAGCTAAATGTGATAGACAAAACTATAAGTCTTAAATAATGAGATTGCCTATTTTCATGACTTTCAGGTGTTGATTAATTTCTTAAACAGGATACTAAAGGCACAAACTATAAAAGAAGACTTTGCCTGATGCATATATTTAAAAAAAAATAGATGACTACTAACTGATATTTGACTATACTACAATAAAAACTGTTAATCAAAAAACACCAAAAAAAGTGAAATGGCAGTCCATAGAATGGGAGATTTTTTTTTTTTTTTACATTTTTTTTTATTTGTAAAATGATATATAATACATATGCATATATGTGCATTTGTTTACATAAATGTTATTTGTTATATATATATGTATACATTTTATAAAGGTGCCTAGATTACCCAAATATTACTAAGAAACTACAGGGATTCCCATGCTCCCCGCCGCCCACACCCCCAACAACACCCCACACAACCATTCCAATGGGAGATTTTTATACACATAAGACAACACAAGACTTGTCTCCAGTATATATAAGATTGTGTCCTACAATCCAAAGAAACGACAAAATTCAACAGAAAAATGGGCAAAGCACTTGAATAGGTTCTAGAAAAATTCAAATGGCCAATCAAAATTTGAGAAAACACACGACTTCTTTATTATCCAGGGAAAATCAAAAGAATACAACCATAAGAGCATTGTACAGTTGCCAGATAAAACATTAAAAGTCTGACAATTCCAAGGGAGCGTGTGTAGCTCGGTGGTTGAGTGCCTGCTTCCCATGTACAAGGTCCTAAGTTCAATCTCCATTACCTCCTCAAGACAAAAACAAAAACAAAACCCTGACAATTCCAAGTTAAAACTCTCATATATGTTTGTTGGGAATATAAATTGGTGCTAGCACTTTGGGAAATGGTTGACATAATCTAGTAGGTATGCACTCTGATTCAGCAATTCGTCTTTGGAGAAACTTTTGCATATTTGCACTAGGATTTATGTATAAAAATTTTCCAACATAAATGTTCATAATTATCCTGAATGCCCATTAGCAGTAGAAAGGATAAATAATTTATGGTAAATTCAGAATATCCTATAAGAGAATGAGATAAGGAGTTTGTGCCAGAATTTAAATGAACATGCTGCTTCCTCCAATACGTCTTGCAATCAGAAAAATGTTTGCTGAACTATATAGTGTGATTAGTTATATAATTGAATTTGTGGACTGAAAAGTTCAATGAACTTTTCAATAGCAATGAAAATTAATAAGCTACTGTTATTTGCAAAACATGAATGAATGTCACAAGCATTATGCTGAGTAAAAGAAGCAAGACATGAAAAATAGATACAATATGATTCCATTTTATCTAAAAAAAAAAACAGGAAGAGCTAAACAATATTGTTTAGGGGTTACACAGGTGAATAAATAATTATTGAAAATTATACTAGGGATTACCTCTTTAGGTGTTGGGATTGATGAATAGCACATAGTAGGTCTTCTGGAATTCTGGTACTGTTCTATTTCTTGATCTGGGTGCTAGTTGTTATAGGGGTTTTTGCTTTATAGTTACTCTTTGTGATTCTCTCTTTGTTCTTTTCTTGCTATTGTAAATAATTCTGGCTGCATTTCTCCAATCTCTTTTTGGCTGCTACTACCCACTTTATGTTATTTTTCAGATTTACAAATATCTATTGAATACGTTTTTTTTTCTCTTTAAATTTTAAAATGGTAAGACAGCTATTGATTACATTAAATATAAATGGAATAAGCATTCCAATTAAAAGACAGTTTATCAACATGGATTAATAAAACAATATCCACCTATATGCTCTTTACAAGACATACACTTTAAATATAAAGGAACATATAGGTTTAAAATAAAAGAATGTACAAAGGTAAACCAGGCAAATACTAACAACAAGGAGATGTAATAATCTTAAATTTATATGCATCTTCATAACATAGCTTCAAAATATACAAAGCAAAAATTGATAGAACTAAGAAGAGAAATGGATAAATCTGTGGTCATAGAGATTTTTAACGCAACTCTCAATAACTAATGGAAAAGCATACAAAACAATCAGTAAAGGACATAGATTTGATCAATCCCTATTAACTAACTTGACCTCTGTGGTAGGTTCAGTCTTTTGTGGACCCCAGAAAATCCTGTTCTTACAGCTGATCCATTTCTATTTGTGTGAACCTATTGTGGATGGCACCTTTTGATTAGATGCAGTTAAGGGAACTTCCTTTTGATTAGATCACTTCAATAGTGCATGATCCAAGATGTGTTTTAATCCTTTTACTGGAATCCTTTATAAACAGAGGAATAAAAAGCCACAGACACAGAAAGAAGGCTGCAGAGACAGAGAGGAACCCAGAAGCTGAGAGAGAAGGCCCTGGGAGCCAGAGGCTGAGAGGAACCACTTTAGCCAAAAACTGAAAGCAACGAGGCCCAGAGGAGAGAGTAGAGGGGAGCCTCTGCCAGCCATTGTGCACTGCCGTATGCCTGACTGCCCACAGCTGCAGCTTGGGGAAAAGAATCTCCTGATGATATCTTGATTTGGACACTTTCACAGCCTCAGAACCATAAGTTTTTCACCTAATAAATTCCAATTGTAAAAGCCAAACCATTTCTGGTATATTGCTCCCAGCAGCTTTTAGCAAACTAAAACAACCTCATTGATATTTATAGCACATTATGCCCAACAATTGCAGAATATACTTTTTTTTTTCAAGTTCACAGGGAAGACTGAGCAAAATAGGCCATACTCAGATTTTAAGGATTGAAATCATACAGAATTAAACTACAAATGAATAACAGCAAGAAAACTAGAAAACCTACAAATGTTTAGAAATTAGTATAACACTAAAAAGCCTGGGTCAAAGAAAAAAAATCACAATTAAAAAGGTTTTGAACTGAATGAAAATGAAAATAGGAAATATTAAAATTTGTGGAATACAGATAAAGCAGTGATTAGAGGGAAATATATAGCTTTAATGTGTATATTATAAAAGAAGAAAGATTGAAGGTCAGTGAACTCAACTTCTATCTCAAGAAGCTAGAAAATAGCAAATTAAATACAAAGAAAGTAGTAGGAGGAAAATAATACAGAGCAAAAATAAAATAGAAAGAGGACATACAATAGAGATAAACCAACAAAGGTGAAAATTTTGTTCTATGAAAAGATTAATAAAAATACTTCCTAACAAGACTGAATAAAAGAAAGGGAGAAAACAGGAATTTGTAATTTCAGGAATGAAAGGGCATAACTGCAGATCCTACAGATGTTAAAATGATAATAGATTTATTCCAACATTATGACAACTTTGATGAAATGTATAAGTTACTTGAGAAACAACACTCCCAAGTGAACAAGAAGAAGTAAAAGAATTGAATACCTCTTTATAAGCAAAAGAAATTGAACTCAATTTAAAATTTTCTCACATAACACTCCTGCCTAGAGGGCTTTGTTGGTGAATTCTTTCACATATTTAAGAGGAAAAAAAGTAACATGAATCTTAGCCAACTCTTTCAAAGAATGGAGAAAGTAGAGCTTTTCCCAGCATAACTATGGAACCAAAACTGATAGAATTTATGAGGAAAGAAAATTATAACCCAATATCACTCATGAACATAGATAAAAATTCTAAACAAAATATTAATAACTTGTATCCAGCAACATCTGAAAAGGAAAATGCATTATCCAAGGTGGGGCTTATTGCGGGAATGTAAGGTGGGTTTACCATTAGAAAAATCAATATTTACCACTTGAAAAATAAAAGGGAAAAAAACATATAGTCAGCTCAATAGATGCAGATAAAACATTTTATAAAATTCAGCAAATATCTATGATAACTTCCAGCAAACTAGAAATAGAAGGGAACTTTCTTGGTCTATAAAGGGAACTTTCTTAAGCTACAAAAACCCTATAGTTATCACCGTTCTCAGTGGTGAAGTATTTAATACTTTACCTCTAGTGTTGGAATCAAAACAAGGATATCTAATAGGACTTCTTTTCAACATTGTATGGGAGATCCTGATCAGTGCAATAAAGCAAGAAAAAGAAAAAGTATAAGATGGGAAATGAAGCAATAAAACTATCTTTATTCGTAGATTATATGATTGTGCATGTAGAAAATTCAAAGGAATCTATCATCAAACTATTATAATTAATAAGCAAATTTAACAAGGTCACTGGATACCAAATCAATATATATAAATCAATTACATTTCCATGCTAATTCAAGCAAGTAGAAAATAAAACAGTATCATTTACATTAGCATAAAAATCATGAAATACCTTGGACAAACCCAGTGAAAATTGTGCCAGACCTCAACAGTATAATTACAAAATATTTATGAAAAGGTATAGATAAAGGAGTCTTACATAAATGGAGAAAGGTACCAGGTTCATGAATTAAAGTACTCAGTATGGTTAAGAAAGCATTTTTTTGCCAAATTGCGCTGTATATTTAATGCAGTCCCCCAAATCCCAGCAGGTATTTTTGTAAAAATTGGCAGGCTGATTCAAAACTTTATGTAGAAATACAAAGGATCTAGAATAGCAAAAGACAATCTTTTTTTTTTTTTTTTAAA
>JAQZBX010059105.1:0-17599 GCA_029593785.1 Cabassous unicinctus | reverse complement strand
AACTGAGAGCAGTGACACGAACAGACATCTGCACACCGATGTTCATAGCAACATTATTCACCATTGCCAAAAGTTGGAAGCAACCCAGGTGTCCATCAACAGATGAATGGATAAACAAACTGTGGTCTCTTCACACGATGGAATATTATGCAGCTGTAAGAAGAAATGAAGTCGTAAAGCATATGGCAACATGGATGAATCTGGAGGATATTATGCTGAGTGAAGCAAGCCAGTCACAAAAAATTTGTCATACAGACAAATACTGTATGAATGCATTAGTATGAACTAAATATATTGTGTAACGTATTGCTTAATCCACACACACACACACACACAAAATTTATAGGTATCCATTACATTTAATGGAAAAATGTATATATTTATTCATCTGTGTTTACTTTTTAGTTTTTAATTGTTTATATTTTCGATTATTAAATGTACAAATAAAGTTGAGAAAAAAAAAAAGAAAAAAAAGTAAAATCCAAACCTGGACACTTTGAAAAGTGAAAAGGCATTCAAAAATCAAATATAGATATATTGATATATGTTTTTGGAATAATTGTCAATAAAAATGTATTTATTATAATGTTATATGTAAAAATATTATATTAAAATATAATTGAAAAAATTTTCTAAAATTAACACATATCTGTGTTTATTACAGTGAAATCACAATTGTAACAAGTGTTCTACACTAGTGCATGGTGTTAATAATAAGATGGTAAATGGGAAGTCTGTATTTTTGCATGATTTTTCTGTAAAACTACAACTTTTCTAAAAAAAACAAACAAAGTGAAATTACATGCTCATTTTATTGATTATGTGACCATTGTAAATAACATAACAAATTTTTTATTCTGGACCTTATTTCCATAAATTAATTAATTTATTAGTCTTAAATGATCTAATATTAAACACCATCACTAGTATTTTCTGAAAAACCATGTTTTTTCAATTCAGTCTTATTATATATATTTCTTATAAAATTGCATGTTAATAAGTAAAAGAATTTGAATCATGTGCACAATCATTTTATCCTTTGCTATAGGCCATAATATTTTAATTAAGAAAGCTCTGCTTTAAGGTTTGCCAGGTACAGTGGATTGAACCACCCTTGCATACCTGGAATGAAATAGACCTGGTCATGGCGTATAATCTTTCATTGTGCTGTCACATTCGATTTGCAAGTACTTTGTTGAGGATTTTTGCATCTATATTCATAATACATATTGGTCTTTAATTTTCTTTTCTTGTAGTATCTTTATTTGGCTTCAGTATTAGGGTGATATTTGCCTCATATAATTAGTTAGCTAGTATTCCCTCCTCTTCAATTTTTGGAAGAGTTTGAGCAGAATTGATTTTAATTCTTCTTGAAATTATTGTTAGAAATCCCCTGTGAAGCCATCTGGTCCTGGGCTTTGCTCTTTTGGAAGGTCTTTTACTACTGATTCAATCTCTTTACTTGTAATTGGGCTGTTGAGATTTTCCATTTCTTATTTAGTCAGCATAGGTTGTTTGTGTGTTTCTAGGAATTTTCCATTTCATCTATGTTGTCTAATTTGTTGGCTTATGATTGTTCATAGTAACCTATTATGATCCTATTTAATTATGAGGGGACGCTAGTAATGGCTGTCCTCTCTTTTCTGATTTTGTTTGTCTTCTTCCTTTTTTCCTTAGTCAGTCAAGCTAAATGTTAGTCAATTTTATAGATCTTAAAGAACCAACTTTTGTTTTTGTTATTCTTTCTTCTCTAATATTGGTTATTTTTTTCCTTCTACTTGCTTCAGAATTAGTTTGCTGTTCTTTTTCTAGTTCCTCCAGGTGTGCAGTTAGGCCTTTGATTTTAGCTCTTTCTCCTTTTTTAATGTAAACATTTAGGGCTATACAATTCCCTCACAGCATTACCTTTGCTGCATCCCATACATTTTGATATGTTGTATTCTAATTTTCATGCATCTCAAGATAGGTACTGATTCAGCTTTCAATTTCTTGTTTGACTAACTGATTGTTTTAGAGTGTGTTGTGTAATCTCCATATATATGTGGATTTTCCTCTGCTCCACCAGTATTGATTTCCATTTTCATAATATTATTGTCAGAGAAGATGCTTTGTACAAGTTCAATCTTTTTAAATTTATTAGAAATGTTTTGTGATCAAACATGTGGTCTATCCTGGAGAAAGAACCATGAGCCCTTCAGAAGAATGCATATCCTGTTGTTTTGGGGTGCAATGTTCTATATATGTCTGTAAGGTCTAGATCATTTACCATATTATTCAAATTCTCCATTTCCTTATTGATCTTCTGTCTAGATCTTCTATCTATTGAAGGGAGTGTTATACTGAAGTCTCCAAGTATTATTATAGAGGTGTTTATTTCTCACTTCAGATTTACCAGCATTTGCCTCATGTATTTTGGGCACTGTAGTTAGGTGCATAAATATGTATAATTGTTATTTCTTCTTGGAAGATTGTGCTTTTATTAATATATAGTGTCCTTCTTTGTCTCTTACAACAATTTTTGAATGAAAGTCTATTTTGCCTGAAATTACTATAGTGACACCAGGACTTTTTGGTTACAAATTACACGGGATATCTTTTCCAACTTTTCACTTCACTTTCAATGTATTTGTGTCTTTGGGTTTAAGGTGAGTTTCTGTAAACAACATCTAGTTGGATCATGCTATTTTATCAATTTCTGCCAATCTGTGTCATTGGACTGGGGAGTTTAATTCATTAAACATTCAATGTCCTTCCTATAAAGGCAGTACTTACTTCAGCCATTCATTATTTTTGATTTTATGTGTCATATCTTTTTTGTCTCTCTTTTTCTTTATTGCAACCTCACTTTCTGTATAGTTGAACTTTTGGGTTATATCTGCCTGATCCTGTTCTCATTTCTGTTTCTGTACATTTTAAAAATAATTCTTTGTGGTTACCCTGGGGTTAATATTAAATAACTTACATCTATACCCTACTAATTTGAAAAAATACCAACTTAGATTCAATAACATATATGTCTTAACTCCCATATTCCTGTTTCCCCTCTTTACGATGATTTTGTTCCTCTTTACCATTTTATATTTTGCACATTGCTTATCAGGAAATATGCCTTTTTCTTGTTCAATTGTATTCTGATTCTTACAGCTATTAAAGAGTACAGCTGTATATTGATGTTGGAAAATTAATGGGTTTTTCATTTACCTTTAAGTTACCCTTACTGATCTTCATATTATTCCAAGCCACTCTCTTCTATCTTTTACTTTCAAACTACAAAACTTCCTTTAGTTATTCTTGTAGAGCAGGTCTCTTGTTGAGGAACTTTTTCAGTTTCTGTTTATCTGTGATTATTTTAAACTCTCCCTCATTTTCAAGGACAATTTTGCCAGATAAAAAAAAATTGAGACTGGCAGTGTTTCTCTTTTAGTACTATATATATCATACTACTGCCTTCTTGCCTCCATGGTTTCTGATGAGAAATCAGCACTTAGTCACATTAAGGATCCATTGTATGTGACAAATCACTTTTCTCTTGCTCCTTTCAGAAATCTCTATTTATGTTTGGCATTTCACATCCTAATCATTATGTGTCTCAGAGTAGGTCCATTAGGATTTATTCTCTTTGGAATATGTTGAGCATCTTGGACATGTATATTTATATCTTTGATAAAAGTTGGGAATTTTTCAGCAATTTTTTCCTCAAATATTCTTTCTGCCCTTTTGCCCCTCTCGTCTCCTCTGGGACACAAATAAAGCATATGTTTGCACATTTGGGCCTGTCACTCCAATCCTTGAGGTACTACTCAATTGCTTCTATTCTTTTTCTGTTTTTCTGACTGTGTGCTTTTCATTATCCTGTCTTCTAGTTCACTGTTTCTTTCTTCTGCCTGTTCAGATATGCTGTTGTATGCATCTAGAGTATTTTTAAATTATTTTTTATTTTATTTTATTTTTAAAAGAGCTTTAGATTATATAAATGATCATTGAAAATATAGGGGGATTCTGATATACCCAACCCTTCTTCTTCCCCCTTTCTCCTATTAACATTTTTCATTAGTGTGGTACATTTGATAAAA
The DNA here is from genome assembly GCA_029593785.1 of Cabassous unicinctus. Lineage (NCBI taxonomy): Eukaryota > Metazoa > Chordata > Mammalia > Cingulata > Chlamyphoridae > Cabassous > Cabassous unicinctus. The sequence goes on along the minus strand of JAQZBX010059105.1, from coordinate 13,526 downwards.
TTGATGAACAGATTGAAGCATTGCTACTAACCATGGTCAATAATTTACATTATAGTTTACACTTTGCACTGTACATTTTTATAGGTTTTGACAAAATGTATAATGGCCTGTAGCCATCATTGCAATGACATTCAGAACCAATCCAATGTCCCCAAAAAGCCACATGTTAAAACTAGTTTTCCTTTTCCCTCCCTTCAGAACCTCTGGTGACCACTGCCTTTGTATCAATGCTACAAGATCTTCCATTACCAGAATAGTAATTCTAATTTAGTGCATAGTTGCACTCCCCCCTTATGTTTGTTTATGCCTCAATCTTGAGTGTTTTAGGATGGTTTCTGATAGAGAGGGGGCTTAGATACTGTAGGGAAGATGGGTTGAACTGTCTTGCTTACAGTTGTAGATACTCTCTGTTTTTTGGAAATGGTGTTGTCCATTCTCATCATTTTGTTAGTTGTTCAGGACAAGTCTGATGAATTGGAGAGCAGGAGTTGCAACTGCTGAGATTCAGGTCTCAACTGGCATATCAACAGATGTAATATTTAAGTCTCTGGTACATATATTTAATGAGTATATTGCTAATTACAGGTTCAAATAAAAGTAACATTAGAGCTATGTATAAGGAAATTATAAATGAGTCTAACTCTTAAACTGAAGAACATATATCCCAAGGTAAGATACATTGACAGGGTGCCGAATTCCTGAGATTATCTACCCTGCTTATAGTGTCTAGATGTCTCTGGAGTCCGCAGGATCCCTACTGCTTGTGGCACTGGTTACTGTGGCAGTCAATGAGATCCTCCTGACATGTGCATAAGCATAACTTCTGGAATGACCTCCTGACTCACTTTGAACTCTCTTAGCCATAAAATTTCATTTGTATTTAAAATTTCCCCCTTTTAGTCAAGATCTTTGTGCAAGTGCATTGCGAGTTTGCCTTGGTAATAATCCTTTGGTACCAGGAAGGCTTATCCCTAAGAGTCATGTCCCATGCTGGGGGGAAGGTAGTGAGCTCATATGCTGAGTGTGGCTTAGAAAAAACCCACATTTGAGCAACAAGGAGACTTTCAGTAAGTAACTGTTAGGCAGTATATATTACTAGACTATGTTTCAATTTCACAAGAACAAGATTCATAAGTACAAACATCACTATGAAGGGCCTGGTGTATTGGTCTGTCCTCCTTCACTAGGCACTGCCCATGTAGTCTAGAGAGTCTTACCCATCTAATTGAGAACATAGCAGGACTCCCCAGTATGGGAGTTTAATATTTTCTCATTTAGTGTGTGGGTCTCCACCCAATGAGATAACACACTATGACAAGATGTTCATATTCATGTTCCATAGGTGCACCCTCTCCCACATATCTCCCTATTCCCAATGCCCTGCAACAGTAACCCTACCCTGCAATATTTACCAAAAGAATATTCCCACCATTGGAGTTATAATCACAGACCTACACATCACCAGTTCTTATCTGCTCCTTCCTCTAGCCCTTACCCCAGTTCCAAGCAAAGTCAAATCAAACACCCCACCCTACACCCCCTCACATTCCAGCACCATTGAATCACCTCATATCCCTGCACTAACGTCTCCCCCAGCATCAGCTCAACACACTCTACTCCTATCTCCCCCAGCATCAGCTCAACAGACTCTACACCCTTTCTGTTTCCTGATAAACTATCTTCCAGACTCTAACTTTGTGAGTCTGCTCAATTTGCTTAAGTCATATCAGTGAGATCATGTAATGTTTGTCCTTCAGGAAGTGGCTTACATCACTCTGCATAAGGTCTTCAAGAGTCATCCATGTTGTCCCATGTGCTAATACTACATTTCTTCTTAAAACTGAGTAACATTCCATTGTATGTATACACCACAGTTTGTTTATACATTCAACTGCTGAGGGGCATTTGGGTTATCTCCAACTTTTGGCAATAATGAATAACGCCACTGTGAATATTGGTATACATATATCTGTTTGTGTCCCTGCTTTCAATTCTTCTAGGTATATACTCAGCAGTGGGATTGCTGGATTATATGGCAGTTCTATATTTAACTTCCTGAGGAACCACCAAAATGTCCTCCACAATGGCTGCACCATTTTACATTCCCACCAACAGTAGATAAGGTTCTCTTTCTTCCACATCCTCTACAACACTTGTAGTTCTCTGTTTATTTAACAGCTGTCAGTATAATAAGTGTAAAATGATATCTCATTGTAGTTTGGATTTGCATTTACCTACTAGCTAATGATGTTGAACATCTTTTAATATGCTTTTTAGCTATTTGTATTTCTTCTTTGAGAAGTGTCTATTCAAATCTCTTGCCCATTTTTTAAATGGATTGTTTGTCTTTTTATTTTCAAGATGTATAATTTCTTTATATATGCTGGATATTAGGCCCTTATCCAATAAATGGTTACCAAATATTTTCTCCTACTGAGTAGGCTGCCTTTTTATTTTCTTGACAAACTCTTTTGAAGCACAAAAGTTTTTAATTTTGAGATGGTCCCATTTATCTATAATTTCTTTCATTGCTCATGCTTTGGGTGTAAAATTTATGAAACCATTTCTTACTACCAGATCTTGTAGATGCTTCCCTAAATTATCTTCTAGGAGCTTAACGGTCTTGGCTTTTATTTAGATCTTTGATCAATCTTGAGTTAATTTTTGTATAGGGAATGAGAAGGTGATCCTCTCTCATTCTTTTGGATATTAATATCCAGTTCTCAAATCACCATTTGTTGAAGAGGCCATTCTGTCCCAGTTGAGTGGGTTTGGTTGCTTTGTAGAATATCAGTTGACCATATATGTGTGGATCTAATCAGAATTCACAATTCAGCTCCATTGGTCAGCATGTCTATTATTATGCCAATACAATGTGGATTTTACCATTGTAGCTTTATAATATGCTTTAAATCACGCAGTGTGATTCCTACAATTTCATTTTTCTTTTTCCATATGTTTTCGGTTATTCAGGCCACCTTGCCCTTTCAAACAAATTCCATAATTAGCTTTTCTTATTCAGTAAAAAATGCCATTGTAATTTTAAATTTTTTATTGGGGTTGAATTAAATCTGTAAATCAGTTTGGGTAAGACAGATATCTTAATGATGTTTAGTTTTCCAATCCATGAATATGGACTATTTTTCCATTAATTTTGTTCTTCTTTGATTTCCTTTAACAATGTTGTGTAGTTTTCTTTTTACAAGTCCTTTACATTTTTAGTTAAGTTTATTCCCAGATATTTGATTATTTTAGTTGCAATTGTAAATGGAATTTTTTAAATTTCCTCCTCAGATTGCTGATTTTTGGTGTACAGAGGTGCTACTAATTTTTGCATGTTGATGTTATAGCCTGCCACTTTTCTGAACTTGTTTATCAGCTCTAGAAGCTTTTTTGTAGAATTCTCTGGGTTTTCTACATATAGGATCATGTTATCTGCAAAAAGTGAGATTTTTACTTCTTCCTTTCCAATTTTGATACTTTTTCTTTCTTTTTCTTGCATAAGTCGCTGAGCAAGTACTTCTAACACAATGTTAAATAAGAGTGGTTACAGTGGGCATTCTTGTTTTGTTCCAAATCTTTGAGGGAAAGTCTAGTATTTCACCATTGAAAATCATGTTATCTTTGGGTTTTTCATAGATACTCTTTATCATGTTAAGAAATTTTGCTTATATTCCTATTTTTGAAGTGTTTTTAATCAAGAAAAGAAGCTGTGTTTTGTCAAATGCTTTTTCTGAATCAATAGAATGATCATATGATTTTTTTCTGTTGATCTGTTAATGTGGTATATTGCATTGATTGATTTTCTTGTGTTGAACCATCCATGCATACCATGATCAAACCCACTTGATCATGGTGTGTAATTTGTTTGATGTGTTGTTGATATGACTAGCAAATATTTTGTTGAGGATTTTAACTTCGAGGTTCAGGTCTGTAGTTTTCTTGTGATGTCTTTATGTGGCTTTGTTATGAGTATGCTGTTGATATAATAGAATGAATTAGGCAATGTTCCCTCCACTTTTATTTTTTGGAAGAGTTTAAGCAGGATTGGGATTAGTTCTTTTCAGAATGATTGGCAGAATTCATTTGTGAAGTCATCTGGTTGGGCTTTTCCAGTTGGGAGGTTTTTGATAACTAATTGAATATCATTACTTGTGATTGGTCTGATAAATTCATCAATTTCTTCTTTTGTCAATGTAGACTGCTTAAGTTTTTATAGAAATTTGTCCATTTCATCTTAGTTATCCATCTTGTTGGTACACAATTTTTCAAAGTATCCTCTTATGACAATTTTTGTTTCTGTGGGATCAGTGGTGTTATCCACTCTCTCTTTATTTTATATATTTGCATCTTCTCTTTTTTCTGTTAGTCTAGCTAAGGGTTTGTCCATTTTATTATTCTTCTCAAAGAACCAGCTTTTGGTTTTGCTAATTTTTTCTAGTTTTTATTTTTTTCAATTCTTCTTTTTGCTTGCTTTGGGATTAGTTTGTTGTTCTTTATCCAGTTCCTCTAGGTTTGCAGTTAGGTCTTGGATTTTAACTCTTTCTTTTCTATATATATAGACATTTGTGGCTATAAACTTCCCTCTCAACACTGCTTTACTTGCATCCCATAAATTTTTATATGTTGTGTTTTCATTTTCATTCATTTCAAGGTAGTCACTGATTTCCTTTGCAATTTCCTCCTGATCCAATGATTATCTAAGAGTGTGTTGTTTAACTTCCATAACTTTGTGCCTTTTCTCTTTCTCTGCCCCTTATTAATATCCAGCTTCATTCCACTGTGGTCTGATACTTTCAATCTTTCTGAAATTCTTGAAAGTTGTTCTGTGGCCTAGCATGTGGTCTATCCTGGAGAATGATCCATGTACACTCAAGAAGAATGTTTCATTTTGTGTTTTTTGTGTTAAGTTTACTCTTTGACACTTGTTTCCACTTATTCTATATACTTGTAGTTGCCCATATTTCCCTGAAAAATTTTAAGACCCTAGAAAAAGAAAGATGGAAGAAGAGGAAAAGAATAATAGTAATGATAAAAAAGAAGATAGAAAAAGAACTATAAAAGAGTCAGGAAAAAAAGTAATGAGAATGGAAAACCATAAAAAGTACAAATGTATAAGAATTTAAAAAATGACATGAGAAGAAAAATGAAACTAGAAAAATAGATAGAATAATATAAAAGACCAGAAAGATGAAAAGATAAAAATAATGAAGAGAAGAGAGAGAAAAAGGAAAACCAAACAAGAGAAGGTGGAATAAAATAAAAGCATCAGAAGAGGGAAACATGTAAAAAAGAAAAGGCATAAAGAAACTAAGGAAAAGAAAGAAGTAAGGAAAAAAAGAACAAAGAAAGAAAAAATACAAAAAAACCTCAAAAACAACCCAGGAAAAACAGGCTTCCTTCTTAGGCCACTAGAAATGTCTCAGCATGCCAGTGCTCATCAATCAATCACCCTGTAGCTTGCCTTCCACAGGTAAGGTACCTGGTTTTAGAGAATAAAATAAAGAATGAAAGAAAAAAAAAATTAGAAAGTAAAAAAAAACAGTAAGAAATACAAAATAACAGATCAAAAAACCTAAAAAACAAAATCTCAGTCCGTAAGTTCCCTGTCACAAGGTGCCAGGTGGATGCCTGACAACCTGCTGTATCACTCTCTGGATCCCTTTTATTAAGCAATACCATGTATTGGAGCAGGGACCTCATAGATATGAGGGAGGTATCATCCACTGAGCTCCACCCACTCCACAGGTTAGAAAGGCTTCTGAAAGTTTCTCAACCTCTCCCCTAAGGCAAGTTGGGTTTCTGACAGTTTGCCAGCTGTGTCTCCTAGCTTCCTTTTTCTGCTCCCTCACTGACATAGTTACTTTCTCTCCCAGGGCAGATGGTTGTGACATCCAGACTGAACTGGTCTCCTCTCCCCTCTCCCTGAGGCAGTTCCAGCAGTCGCTGGGATCTATTATTTTTTTCCCTTCTTTTCTGGCCACCTTAGGTCCCCTCCCCCTTATACATCTCTCTCTCTCTCTCTGTATGCTGGGTACCTGTCCCACACTTTTTTGCCCTTCCGCACCCCCATGGGTCACTTGCAACCTCCACTTCCTGGGCTGACCTCAGCCAAATTTCAAAGTGGGCTGATCTGGCCAAACTCACTGAAGAGAAACCACTCCCTTCCCTCCTCCAGACCCCTCTTCCTCCCAGGGATGAGGACCATTTTCCCCCTTTTAGTTGGCTGCAGTAAGCCAGGGGTTTTATTGAGGCTATTAGCCTTGAGGGTAGAGGCTATGCGTTTTTCCCAGCCTCAGGGGTGAGTAACTCATGGTTTTTGTTTGGCTTCTTTGTCTCTCTGTCCCTCTCACTCCAGGATGATGTGCAGTACTTTCCTGGTCTGGAGATCCCCAAAGAAGCTCAGATAGCTTTGTGTCCTTCCTGCATTGTTTTTGTGAGATATTTGAGCCCTGCCTAGCTACTTTGATGCCGTCTTCCTGGAAATCCTCTCTAGCGTATTTTAAATATTTCCTATTGTTCTTTTTATACTCATAATTTCTGTTATATTTCTTTTTATATTTTCAAATACTTTATGCTCACACAATTTTTTCTTGACATCCATCATCTCTTTTTGGATATTTACTTTCATTTCCTTGAATTGATTTAGGAGATTTGTTCGAACATCATTGATTAGTTGTCTCATATTCTGTGTCTCTGAAGTTATAATTTGTTCCCTTCACTGAGCCATATCTTCCTCTTTCTTAATATGACTTTTAATTGTTTGCTGATGTCTAGGCATCTGGTTATTTTGATGAGTTAATTCTGAAGGTCAGTTTCTCCCTCTTGTGTAGGGTTTTATTGTTGTCTGCCTTTGTCTTAAGGATTTTCTTTGACACTTGGTCAAAAATTATTCTGTTCCTTTAGACTAGCCTATATTCAAGTAACCAGAATTTCTCGCTCTTCTTCACCTGATTCTTGCCCTGGATATGTAGTGCAATTTTTACAACTGCACTTTCTGTGTAATTGTTTTACTTCCAGAAGAAAGCTTCCTTTCCTTTGTTCTTTCTCCAGGAATCTTGATGTATTCTGTTTGTTTTTGAGAATTTTCTCCCCAGCTCCTGTTTTATAGCAGTTCAGTTTAACCTCCCCCTTTTTCTTTTTCTCTATGTGTCTTGTCTGCCTCTGATTTCTTCCCCATTAGTATATACCACTCCAGGGAGCCAGATGGGATCAATCCAGAAAGGTGGTCACTCCAGTAAATTGTGTTTTGCATTTAGTTTGTCCAGCCAACAGAAACTGGATTGAGCGAGCACACCACTTGCCAGTGCAGTTCTCTTGTTGTCTTTCTCTTATTTTTTTGCTCCCTTTGGGGCCTTTTTGTATGCTGCAATCTTTGATGGCTTATGTTCTACCCTTGGTCTCTGTGGACTTGGATCCCTGTGTCTAAATATGTGTGGCGTTTGTTCTTGGCTCTATAGTCTGTGTCTCTAGTGAGAAGTGGGAGGGATCTGGGATGCTTTCTCTGAGAAACTCCACAAGCTACACGGGGCCAACTGAGGGATAGGGTAGTGGACTGGCATGTCTGGAACAGAAGTTTCCTATATGATATTTTTCTTTTTCATTGATTCAACATTTGTGGAGCCCTTCTCCAGTATCTACCATTCCATAGAGTTATAAACAAGTGAGATTTGTTATTTTATTCTCTGAATCTCCAGGGAAATTTTTTCTGGGGATATCTTATGTCAACATGTTAATGTGATCACTCTCATTGTATCCTCTTAAAATCCCTTTTTATTTCTGTGGTTATGGTGATAATGTCACCCCTTTAATTTACAATGTTATTTCTTTGCTTCTTTCTCATGTTTTCTTTATCATTTTAACTAAATTTTGTCAATTTTATTGGTCTTTTCAAAGAACCAATTTTTGGTTTCATTGTTTCTCTGTATTGGTTTTTATTCTCTTTTTCATTTATGTGCACTCAAAGCTTTGCTATTTCCTTCCTTCTCCTTGCTATGGGTTTAGTTTGCTATCCAGTTGTGAGGATAGGTCTCTGATTTGAGATCTTTCTTCCTTTTCAATATAAGCATTTCAAGTATAAATTTCTCTCTGGTACTACCTTTGCTGCTCCCCAAACTTTTTGGTATGCTGTGTTTTCATTTCCATTCACCTCAATATATTTCCTAATCTTTTTGTGGTTTCTTTGACACAGGTTGTATAAGAGCACATTGTTTAATTTCCACATATTTGCAAATGTTTTGGTTCTCCCTCTGTTAGTGATTCTACCTTTATTCCATTGTGGTCAGAGAAGATACATTGTATGATGTTAATATGTGTGAATCTATTGATGTATGGCCTATCCTGGATAATGTTCCATGTGTTCTAGAGATGAATATATCTTCTGCTGCTATTGGGTGAAGTGTTTTACATATATCTATTGGGTCTTGTTGGCTTAAAGTCTCATTAAAGTCTCCTATTTCCCTATTAATCTTCTGTCTAGATGTTCTATCCATTATTGATAGTAGTATATTGTGGTCTCCTATTATTAATTTAGAACCATCTATTTCTCCATTCAAACCTGACAATAGTTACTTCCTATTAAGTGCCATTGTATCTGCCATTAAGTACATATGTATTTATAATTATTATGTACTCTTTACTTAACCTGTTCTTTAATTACCCTTTATTTATATATAATGATCTTTTCTCCCTCATAATGTTTTTTTTTTTTTTTTTTTTGCAGGCAGGAAGTAGTTTATTGGGAAGCTGTCCCAACCAAGGGGGTCTGAAGAATAGACCTCAGCTCCCCCACTGACAAGGCAGGGGTCTGAAGAGAAACTTCAGCCCACCCATGGAAGGTGGCGGATATGAATTTCTACAGCACATCAATAACTGGGGAAACTGAGTAAAGCCTGGGGCCAAATGGACAAGGGTGAGTGGGTTAGGAGGTCTTGGAATGTAGGAGGGGTTGGGGAGGGATTGATGGCTCTTATCTGCTCCATTTTGTTTATTCTTGGGAGGGGATGAGCTGCCCCTAGGCTATGGCTTGCTCAATCAGTTAGGTGGGTTATGGGTGGAGGCTGCTTTTCCTCAACTTATGCCACAGGGGCATTGATTCAAGGCCTTATGACCTGTCAATCATTGCAACCTCATAATGCTTTTTGACTTGAAGTAATTTTATCTTGTATTAGTATAGCTAAACTACGTTTCTTTGGTTATTATTTACATGTCGTATTTGTTTTATCTCCTTTCAGTTTCAGACTATTTATGTCTTTGCATATTTTGCAAATCTCTTGTAAGCAGCATAAAGTTATGTCATATTTTTATGCATTCTACCAATCTCAACCTTATGACTAGAGAATTTATCCATTTACAGTTACAGTGACTGCTGTAGAATGCATACTTTTTCCTGCCATTTTCCTATACGGTCTTTGTAAGTCATATCTTTTTTTGGTTCCCCAATTCTTCCATTAATGCCTACTTCATATTTATTTGATTTTTTTATATTGCGCTATTTTGCAATCCTTCTCATTTTCTTTCCGTCTATATTCTTCATATATATTCTTTTTTATTGTAATTATGGTTAAAATTAACATCCTAAGTTTATAACAATAATGTTTAATTTGATACCAAATTAACTTAAATAGCATATGCAATTTGCCAATAACCCTCCATTCCCCCAAAATTTATTTGTACTTGTCACAAATTATATCTTTGTACATTTTACTTCACAATTGATAGATTTAGCATTAATTTTTATGCTTCTGCATTTTAATGTAAGAAATAAAAAGTGGAGTTACATACAAAAAAATGAAATAGTACTGGGATTCATAATTACCCATATGCTTACCTTTATTAGAGGTCTTTATTTCTTTATATCTCTTCAATACACTCCTTAGTGTCCTTTCTTTCAGTATGAAGAACTTCCTTTTGAGTTGCATTTAGGGATGGTGTAGTGTTGACAACTTCCCCCGCCCCCACCTTTTGTTTATCTGGGAATCTTAATCTTACCTTGATTTTTGAATGACAGTCTCACTGGATATAAAATTCTTGGTTAGCAATTGTTTTCTTTAATTCCTTTAAATATTTCATGCAACCGCCTTTTTGCATCCATGGTTTCTGATGAGAAGTTGGAACACCCTTGTACATAACTCATTGTTTTTCTCTTGCATCTTTCAGAACTCTGTTTTGGTTCTTCGCATTAAACAGTTTACTACCTGTCTGGGTATAATTCTCTTAGAATTTTTCCTATTGTAGGTTTGTTGGGCTTCTTGAATGTACATATTCATGTATTTTGTTTACTTTAGAAGTTTTCTGTCATTATTTCTTTGAATATTCCTTTTGAGCTTTGCTCTCTTTATACTCTTTCTGGTATCCTAATAATGTATATATTGGAATCTTTTAGGGAGTCCTACAAGTTTCTTAGGCCATGTTCACTTTTTAAAAAATTATTTTCCTTTCTTCTCTTCAGCCTGAGTCATTTCACTTGATTTGTCTTCAAGTTCACTAATGCTTTCTACTGCAAACTCCAATCTGATTTTGACACCATCTAGGGAAGTTTACATTTCTACTGTTGTGGTCTGCAACCACAGTATTTCTTTTTGCTATCCTTTGAAAATGTCTATCTCTTTATTAAGATTTTCATATTGTTCATTCAGTTTTCCTGATATCCTCTTGTTCTTTTGCCATGTTTTCTTTATTTCCTTCAGCACATTGAGGATTTACTTTTCTTAAGTCTCTTTCTTGTATGTCCAGTCTTGTCTTCTTCATTGGTGCTTTCTTGAGTTTTATACTGAAAGCAATGAAACCCTGAAAAAATGGGAGAGACCAGCAGAAACCACCATGTGCCTTGCTGTGTGAGAGAGGGGTCCAGGATAGCCAGCAGTCAATCTTCAGGGAGAATGCATTGCCTGATGATGCTTTGAATTGGACATTTTTCTCATTCTCAAAACAATAAGCTTATAAACAAATAAATCCCATCATAAAAGCCAATCCATTTCTGGATTGTTTAAAAACCTGTGAGCTAGAATATTGCATTTTGGCAGCCTAGCAAACTAATACAATATCTTTTTATATTGAATATCATCCTTGTCAATAAAATTAGTTCTAATACCCTGTATATAGAAAATATATGTAAATTTTGAAAATTTTATTTCCTATTTTAATTATTTGAATCATCTATCTCATTTGTTCTGCATGTTTTGGCAATAATATATAGTAATATAACCACATCCATAGTCAATATATAGAAGAGTTCCATTAGTTCCATCCTGCCAAGTTACTAGTCACATCTCCCTAGTAGTAACTGGTAACTGCTTGTCTGCAATTTTTGTATGCCTGTGGATTTGCCTTTGTAATAATCTCATGTGAATGGAATCATATACTATGTAATCTTTTGAATCTGGCTTCTTTCACTTAAGATAATGCATTTGACATTCATCAGTATTGTGTGCATTATTTCATTCTTTTTTATTGCATAATATTCTTTTCTACAGATGAATTAGAATGTGTTTAACGATTCTTCAATTAAAGGACATTTAAGTTGTTTCCATCATTTGATAGTTACCAGTAAAGCCATATTTGTAGACAGACTTTTTTTTATCTGTATTTACATTAATTTTAAATACACTTAAGTAAATCCAAAGAAGAGATAACTGGATTGTATGGTAAATGTGCACTTAATTTTATAAGAAACAGCCAAATTGTTTTGCAATATATATGTTCCATTTTTTATTCCCACCCACAACATATTAAAGTTTCAATAGCTTTGGTCAATCTCTAGCACTTGGCATTGTGAGTTTTATTTAATTTTTAAAATTTTATTTTAAAGTTTCTATTAGGTGTGAAGTGACATCTCATTTTGCCTTTCATGTGCATTCCCCAAATGATTAATGATATTGAGCATGTTTCCACTTGCTTATTTTTTATTCATGTGTCTTCTTTGCTTAAATGTTGCTCATTTTTTATCCATTTTCAATGGGTTGTTTATTTTCTTAGTATTTGAAAGCTCTTATATATTCTGGATTATATCCTTTATGAAATATGTGATCTGAAATCATTTTCCTCTAGACAGGGCCTTTTCTTTTAGTTCTCTTAGCAGTCGATTTCAAAGAGAAAAGATTTTTAATTTTTAAGACATGTATGAATACATTTTTTTCTGGGTCATATTTTTGGTGTTACACCTAAGATTTCTTTGCATAACCAAAGCTCACTCAGAATTTGTTTTCTATATTTTTTAGAAGCTTTATAGCTATAAATTGTACAGTTAAGTCTAGATCTATATCAAATTAATTTTTTATCAGAGTAAAGTATTGATATAGATTCTTATTTTTTGCAACTAGATATTCAATTTTTCCAATACTATTTATTGAAGAGACAATCCCATCTCCACTGAATTTTCTGTGGACCTTTGCAAAATGTCAATTGACCATATATGTGTAGCTGTCTTTAAAGTTTGCAACATAAAGCTATTAGATATATTTCATAATACTTTGGGTTTCATTTTTGTGGTATAGCTGTAAATCTTCCTTTTGAAATTCAATATCCAAATTTTCATTTCTGATGTGTTGAAATACCATTGGTTTTTGTATATTTACCTTGGGTCCTGAAGGCTTTTCTAAACTCACTTTTTTAGTACTAGTAGCTTTTAGAAGATCATTTGGGATTTGCTATGTATACTTAAGTCTGAGAATAAGGGTTGTGGTTGTTTTTTCTCTTCTTTTTGGATTTGTATGTCTTTTTAATTTAATTTTCTTGCTTTATTACAAGACTTTTAAAGTTTGGTGAGAACATTTTTTACCATAATATTATGCTTCATGGAAATTTTTCTTTGTGTGATCAAATAAAAATAAACACTTTTATCTAGATAAATGTCTTGTTTTTAACTGAGTTTAAGTAGCATTTATAAAATGCCAGATGTTTTGCCTTCAATTGTGTGAAACTCCCAAAGCTTTACTTTATTTCTATGAATTGGACAAGTAATAAATCTAACATTATTGAAATGAAATTAAATTATATCCTTGAAGCATCTTATGTTATTGATATAAAACTAACACCACATAATTTTTAAAGTTATTTTGCTAATGGAGCCAATACATTAAAAGCTATCATCTCAGTTTTCATGTGAGCACAAAGACACTGGATTTGCAAATGAGTTCAGTTAATTGAAGGAAATCATTTCATCTAAATAAAAATGTATGCTTCACAGAGTGATATGAAACTAAGTATGAATTTTTGAAAAAAATGTTAATGCTTTTTCAGTAATTTTTGTCTTCTAATTTTCATGGTTAGTAATATTGTTAGTACTTCTATGTTTGGTTGTATGTATTGACAACTATTTTGTGCAAATTACATATTCAATATCAACATCTTGATGAAGGAAAATTCAGGAATAGTTTTTCATTAAGCATGCATCATTGTTTTTAATCCATTGTTCCAAAAGAGGTGCATAACTAAACAAGATTGTTCACATTACACCATACAACAAATAACCCCTGTAGCAGGCAGGTTCAAACCACCCTTTACAACAGGCCCTCTTGTAGATTCAG